>JANHGN010008307.1:0-23095 GCA_024605025.1 Megaceryle maxima
AAGTCCAGCCTTCCTGGACCCCTTTGCCCTCTAGGACTGTACCCCAAGGGACTTTCTCAACCAGTGTTCTAAACAGGCTGAAGTCTGCCCTTTGGAAGTCCATGGTAATAGTTTTGCTGACCCCTTAATTGGCCAAGAATTGAAAATTCTATCTTTTCATGGTCACTAAGCCCAAGATGGCCTCCAACAACCACATCATCCAGCAGACCCTCTCTGTTTGTAAACAAGTCGAGCAAGGCACTTCCCTGGGTGGGCTCACTTACTAGCTGAGTCAGGAAGTTATCTTCCACACACTCCAGAAATCTCCTGGATTGTTTCCTGTCTGCTGTGTTATATTTCCAGTAGATGTCTGGTAAGTTGAGGTCCCCCACAAGAACAAGGGCTTGCGATTTTGTGGCTTCTGCCAGTTGTCTGTAGAACAATTCATCGACCTCTTCATCCTGGTTGGGTGGTCTATAACAAACTCCCAGCGGGATATCCTCCTTGTTCGTCTTCCTCAACTTTACCCAGAAGAAAGGCAGAAGTCTGCTCAATGGAGTAGAAGCAAAAGCATCTTGTCAGCATATTTGAAAACAGTTATCAGAGTTTTTCTTTGTTTTTCTAAAAGTTTTTCATTCTGGTAACTGAGGATTTTACACTGAACAGTTGTGTGCAATTATGCCATGGCACTATCCAATTAACCACCCAAGGTAGCACAGCTCAAAAAGATAGCTAAATGATACATCTCAGCAGTAGTCCACATTTGTTAACCAGGGGGCTGCAGAAATATTCTTCTGGAGTGGTGAATCCATTTTATGGCATCTGCGTGCTGTTTTAAGGAGTACAATTTTTCTTTGTGTGTCTGCATGTTCAGTCTAATGATGAGTATATTTGTGCCTAATTACTTCAGACTAGAAAGGTTGGGTTTTTTTCTCTTTTGTGGTCCCATTCTCTTCCCCCCCCCCCAGTGTGTCTTTCTTCCTCCTTTCTGTGGGCTGCATGTACTTGTAAGATGTGGAGGATGCGATTTCAGAGTTTTTAGAAATGGAGCATTCTGCTTCTCAAACTGTCTTGCAGTAGAACAGCAAATGCTTTGTGAGGTTTTCTCTCTGCCTACCTTGACCGAGGCTTGATTGTGTGTTGCTTGCAGTGGTTGCGCTTGATCACCTACTTCCTACAGTCTTTAATACCCTGGCCATGAGATAAATGATGTGTGCAAGTCATTCAAGTCTCAGATAAAGTGTGCCTAGAGCTCAGACTCCAGAATTGCCCCTTCAAGGATGTGATGTGTCCAGTTTTGACCATCCAGTCTTGTCTCTGGCAGCCCCAGAAACTTCCAGTGCAAATTTTGAGTCGGGCAAGGAGACAACTGTCCTTTTTGTCATCTTGTAACTGTGATGTATCCAAACTTTTCTATCTCTGTGGTTAAGATATCATGGTATCTGGAGTCATCAGGGGGTCTTGTCAGGTAAATGACATTCTTTCTGTCAAACCAGTCATCTATGTCTAGACTGCTGTCAGCAAACATTGCAAGTTGGTTTTCTGTGTGGCTGAGCAGCATCATCTGGCTTTTGTCATTATTTCTGGAACCATTCACAGGCTTCAAGGGCAGTGCTGGCTGCATTTCAGTGCTGGCACAAGAGCAAGTCCTTGCCATTACACTTTTACAGTTATTCATCCTCACAAATGTGCTTCTCCAGCACTGATGTTTGAGCAGCAGAAGCACAAAGCAGCATTGCCTCCCAACACTGCGATTTCTCTTGTGCAGCAGTTACGGGGAGCAGCCCTTTCATGCTTCTCATTGCAGGAGGAGATCTTGCTGCAGATCTGTAAAGGACGTGCTGTACTTTGAGTTAGTGCACATATATGTAGCCAAAGGGAACAGCAGGTTTCTGAGGCCTGTTGTTAATCTTTTCTAGCTGGTGGTAGGCACTGGAGCCTGGGTTCTATGTTTCAAAAGCAATCTCCCACTGCTGTCTATTACCAGTCTTCCTTAATCCTGAATCCGTTCCCAGAGAACAAAGAATGAATTCACTGGGAAAGCCAGAGACCTTTCTGCAGCTTCGGTGGAGCGCACACAAATATGCGCATGTTTCCTTCTGAAGAAGCTGAGTCCCACCTCTATTTGACATATCACACTAAATTGTTCTATCCCTGGGATTTTGCCACATCCCTTGCTGGAGCTGATTCGGGTAGTCAGAAGATGTTTGGTTTTGTGCTGTTGTGTTCAATAGATACATCCTCAGTTGTGGAGCAGCTGGATGCCTGCCTTTGCAGTGTACTTCTCACAGATGGCATCAGGTGTACTAGGGAAGGCTAAGACTGTCTTAAGGGATGTGGCTTTTAAGAGAATGGATGATCTGGATAAACTGGCTTAACACTTACTATCACTTCATTTCTGCCTGGCAAACTTGAGACTTGCCTTTGGCAAGGCTTCACATTACTGGGCGTACTGACTGCTTTTGTGGTCTTTCTTCCATCTGATCAGAGGAAATGTCACGTGCATCGTGACAAGCAGGTGACTTGCCATGTTACTGTCCAAGCTTTCTTTAAATGGGCAGATGTACTTAATGGCTTAGTGTTGTTAAGACTAGTATAGCTTCAACTCAGTACAGCTAACCTAAAAAATCAGACTACTTTAATTATGTTGGAGAAAATAATTTTAATCAGTTGATTTCTCCCTCCCCTCATGATTTTATTGGCCATCTACTTCAGTTTTAGTATTTTGCAAGCACTGCCTGTAGAAAAAGAAAAAACCAAACTTTTGGAGTAAGCATTATGGTTGAGTATCAGTTTGTTTTACCTGAAATAATACATTTTTAGGGGTCAGTGCCAAATTTTTTTTCTCTTTTTTTGGGAAAATAGTGAGCATTGTATCATGTGGTATCATTCCAGCCCATGTCACCACTATGAATTTCATACAGTAATAGTTGCCCTTAAAGGTTGGTACGCAATAAAAACATTTGTATTACAAAATAAGTGATCTTATAATGACAAATAAATTAAGTACTTACTGGTTTTGCTTTATTTTGGCATTTAACAGATGTAGTCCTTTTAAAAACAATAATTGATGTGATATATGTCACAGAAGGCACATAGTAGGGGAAAAAAAAGGCACTGAAGAAAATGACATGATTAATTTATTAAAACTCAGGAAACCACCGGTCGCATTTCTCATGAGTGTCATTACACAGCTCTAATTGGTTTGCTAAGAATGCAGGAGCTATAGCACTGAGTCAAGCACTCAGACTTCATTTAAGTTGTAACTGGTACAATATTTCTGTTTCCTTACAATGCTGATCATGCTTCCTTTGCAAAAGCAAAATAAGCTCATTTCACTGTACATGCAGAAGCTTTATTTGCAGACATACTTGTTTCCTGAGATTAAAAACAGCATTAAATGCTTTTTCAAGGGAGTCCAATGTAATGTCAGCTGCAGAAAATTATTGTTCCCTCTTTCTGTTTCAAGTACTCTTGGATAGCTGGCCAGCCTCTTGCTAAAAGAAGTCAAAGTGTGAATGAGTACAATATGAACCAAGTAGTTTTTCAGCAAAATGCCTCTTACTAAACTGTGTAAATACTAAAGGTGATCTGTGTTTGTGCCAACAGTATTTTTACTTTTTAACATGGTAAATGTAAATGCTGGTTTTTCACTTCAAAAGCTAAATCCATGTATATGGAAAAGGAGATGTACTAAGTTCCAACCAACGTGTTCAGGATGATAAACCTCATAAAGCTATCCCAGGGACTGAACATCCCATCTTTATTACTAAGCAGTTCTTGTGCTGCAGTCCATTGTAATAAATTCAATTACTTAATTCTGCTTTTGTTTAGCAGTTAAGCTTCGTATTGCCACCTGTTTGTAGCTCCAATTTTGGGGTGTTGGTGTTAGTTTTAAATCTTTAAGTCCTCTTCTTAAAACCATTTTCTGCCATGAATATTTCATTTATCCTTCTTCATTGCATCCAGCCCAGCAGCAGTCTTCGTTAATAAAATGAATTCAGAGACACTTCATACTGGATCCTGGTGAAAGGTCTGAATAATCACAGTCTGGAGAGATGGTGCAGAATTCTAGCATCAAAGGGCACAGTCGGCCAAATGCTGATTTTTTTTTTTTTAAGTTTGAGATGTACTGTATACAAAACTGGATCATTTATGAGCATCAATCAGATTATAGTAAGATCAGAGTACCCAATTTTCTTTGCCTTTTACTGAGGTTTTTCTTCTGACATGTAACCATAAATTTGTTAGAGAAAACCACAGGTTCACTTCAGCAGAAGCTTTTCACTTTTTGGTTGTAGCCGAAGCCTGGCACCGTTAGCAGGTACAAACTAGGAAACCTAAGCATTTTTGAGGCACCTTATTTTATATACTGTTTATCTATAAACATGTAAATATTTGAAAGGTTGATAGAGCAATAGAAGGCTCCTTCTAATATGCTGTTAGATATTCACCTAAATAGGTTATATTCAAACTTTCATTGGTTAGCTCATTGTTAACCAAAACACTCTCTAACACATTCAAGTGGTCTACCTTACCAAAAAAAGCATATACTGATTTCTCATATTTAACCAAAAAGTTTACTGTAACCACTTGGGGACAATAGGTTCAATATGTCAACAGACTGGGAATACAACTTATATTTCTTAGGCTTGGGGTTTTTTTCTTTCTTTTCAAAACTGAGAAACCTCATTGTGGTCAGTGATGTGTCTCGCTTATTCACAGATGTGTAATAAAAAGCTAGGAGGATGGCCCATATGGAAGTTAATAATTAATCCTTCATTTTAGAATTTTCTTTTACACTGTTACCTGTTCTCTAATTTCTTCAGACTTTTTGAATGGCATTTTACCAACTATAAACTGGTTTTATAACTACTGTCTCTTAGTTAAAATTCTGCCGTATCTGGAAATATTTTATTCATCTTTCAGGTTATATTTACGAGGACTTTGTGGGATGTACAACAGGTGCATATTGGTTCTGTGGAACTCATGTCAAGTCCAAAGAAATTTCTAATGGATTTAAACTCTGGTGATTTAAAATTGTATATTGGAGCACGTGTTGATCTTTTATGGTAGACATGTGGTCACCTTTAAGATGCAGGAGATGTGTAGGCTTCTTAAAATACAGAAAAAGAATAAAAAGTTTAAATGGGTTGTACAGACATTGAAGATATTTTAGTAGGAATACATCAATATCCACTTACAGCAATTTATGGAGATTAATCATGTATTGAAGTTATAGTTTCAAATAATTACGTATTTATCTGGAAAGCACTGGGGGAGCAGGGAAGAGAACACTCCTATAAGCCTGAGGTTTTTATAGCATTTGCAGTCCATTAGTTGGAAGATGCATTATTCATTTTTTCAACTGTGGAAGATTTATATTCTCCAGTTAATTGCTCATACTTACGATTTTAAAGGCATATGGAATATTCACTTGAAAGCCAGTATTCCTAATTTTTTTTAAGTATATATACATATAAGTTGTAAAACTGTACAGAAATTCCAGTCTTCATAATATGAGGCACAGCTAACATGCACACTTACTCATGGGGGTGGGGAGTTCTGTAGAAGGCTCTTTGTTGTGTGACAATATACTATCAAACCCCCACAAATCTATACATTTTGCACCTTGAAGAGTAAGCTGTAAGACTACAAAGAGTTTCTTTCTCCTAGAACAGTTACAGGGAGCTGCAAAGCACAGGTCCTGTGTCTGCGTTGTGGCTGTCGGCATTATTATAAATATGCTCATCAGTAAGAAATCAAGAGTTAAAACCAGGGTATTTAATTTCAAAATATGAAAATTGAGGGAAAATTACAGTCTCCTGTAATGGTGTTAGTAACTAAATCAAAGAGAGAACAAAAGATGGACGACTTGGACAAATGCAGAAGTCGTTTAGGGACAGATAGTCATACCTCCTTACGTGTGATGCAAGATAACACAGCCGTACACTGCATCTGCAGTTTTAAAATACATTAAAACTATGAAATCTGAGGGGAAAACCCATATTTTTGAAAAGCAATTAGAGCTGGAGTAATTCCTGGTTGTGCTTTTAGGAATTCTTCAAAGACCCAGTATAAAAAGTATAGAGCTAGTTACCTTGGAAGTAATTATGTCAAAATACAAAGGCACAGTTCTTTGGAGTTTTTTTCTTTCCAGAGATAGATGTAGCATTAATCTTTTTTTTTTTCTGCTAGCTTGCTGTTTCTCCTTCATGGTACTGCACCTTTGAAAAAAACCTCTTATGTAGTAATAAATTTTGTATTTTGAGTCATGAGATCTGTGGTTCTTGGGAATCTCCATCAACAGCTGACTTCCACAGGCTTTGAGGGAATGGCACACACAGCTCTGTCCCTGGGCTCTCATGTGTTTCATCTGGGTTTGACACTTCAGATTTTCCAAAAGGTGGTTGCCAAAAGGGAATTATTTTATGAGAAAAATTAAATTTTTTTTTTTTTTTTTTAGTTAACACAAACTAATTATTTAGAGATACTTGTGTTAGTACTTAGTAATCTAAAAGTGATGCAGTACTCTGGGCAAAGCTAGTGTTACACAGTAGAAATCCATCACTGCATATTTCTTCATAGTGATTTGAGCAGCTGCTTAATACTGGGCTGATTCATCCATCCTTTCTTCAGTAGATATGTTACGTACCTTTTGGGGTTTTTTTCTTTCCTTTTCTCCTTAGCAATTCAGTAATTTAAATTACAGGAATGCCAAGAACCTATAATTTTTTTTTTTTTTTAAACTTCTTTTGACAAGATTTCCCTGTAGATTTTTTTAATGGTTTGTGAATTTTAGATTTTTTTTTTTTAGCATTACTTATTCTTTATGTTATCTTTTCAATAACTCAAAGATACACTTTGTCACACTGCAGAATTTCTACCTCTTTTATCTATTTTTTATCTATTGATGGACCTCTTTTTATATAGTACTATTCTTCCTTAGTTCCCTAATGCTTAATCAGGTTGATTAGTCCTAGAGGATGTTAAGTCCTGGCAGGGATGAGAGGGCAGGAATTCCCTCATCTTGTGTTTTTAATCCTCTGGGGCTTTTAACATGTGGTCACCTTTAAGATGCAGGAGATGTGTAGGCAGTTGGACAGTTTAATGATCTCCCGGACTTTCAGAAGTCAATATGTGAACTATTAACCTCCTGTTGCTAGCAGGCACTTCAGCCTCAAACTTCAAAGCTTGTGAGGTAAGAAAAACAAAGAAAAGATGGATCTAGTGTAGATTTTTATGAAAGTAGCAACTTTGAATAAATGTATTAACAATACTAGATTTTTAGGGCTCTCATTTTCAAAAGGTTACTCACAAAGCTGTCATGTTATTTCAAAACAACAGCTTGTTGAAGAGAAGGATGCCATACCAAATCTACCTAGCTTAATAGATTTGGATGGGAGGGCTGCAAAAATACTAATGATGTAGTTGCAGTTCCTTCTGTCTGTTCTCCTGAACTTTCAGATAGATTCAGCAAAATCTTCACAGAGAAGTGAATGGGAAAAATTGTGCTAAAAAGCAAAGCTCAATGATCAGAGAAAAAGTGGGAAGTTAATTAACTGGGGTGTTACTTCATCAAGAAGAAAAATACCAGGTAAAGAAAAGCAGAAACTCATCTGGTTTTGGTGCAAGTGTAGCAAGCATACAAAGCAAAACTGCAGAATAGGAAACATATTTTGTTCTTGAAAGTAAATGTGATGTAGTTGGAGTAAATGAAGCACAACTTGATGAAGCAGAGTAGGGTGTTGAAACATTTAAAAAAAAAAAAAAAAAAAAAAAAAAGAAAGATTTCAGGGAATAGGTGGCAGAGTAATGTCTGCCCTAGGTCCCATACTGCTGCAGAGCCAAAAACTGACTCTCTGCAGATACTTTGTGGCTTTTGCGATATCTTCAGCAGCACAGGAGGGCACTATGTTAAGCTGAACTGCAACTTTAATTGCATTATAGAAGTGGCAGGAGGTCAATAATATTTGTAATAAGAGTATTTGTGACAAATCAATTGTATAATGAAAGTGATTATAACATCATTAGAAGTCTGATAACCCAGTAACTTTGTGATAATTGCTTCTTGGTTCCAGGGAATAATTTACCACAGGAGATGCTGGAATATTAAATATGAACACTCATTAGCTATATATGAGATGTATGTGCTGTTTAATATCAAGTTTGAATCCTGTCATTCATTTGAACATGGCAGATTTTTGACAAGCAAAGACTGGGTTTGAAAAGGTAGTTACAGATGTCTATGTGTTCTTTGGGTCCGTAAAGAACTCGAGAAATACAACTTTAACGTGCTCTCAACTAGAAGGGTGATGGGGGGCTGTTTTGGTACTTGGGGTTGTGTTTCGTGTCTGATCAGCATGCTTACGAGGCCCAGGGTGGGGGGGCTGTAAACAAGTAGGTGAAGGCAGGGGATGAGAATGAGAGTCTAGTTTTTGATAGCAGTTGGCAAGGGGCACTGGGTTACATCCAAAGTGAAATTGTACCACGTCTCACTTCTGAAAATCACCTTCTACTCCAAATTAACTTCTGAGATACACCCACCCCGACCCTCCCTACTAATTTATTTAACCTGTATATCTGACTAAACTAATTCCTGGGAACTGTGCTTGTGAAGCAACTAGTAGCTTGTGCTGTGAGACTAATATGATTTACTACTTACAAACCTGTCTGAGGAAAGACAATCGTTACCTTTGGGAAAAGTTCTTATGCCAGACTACTGACTATTGTGAACTAAAAAGCTACTGTTTGCTTTACCAATTTAGTAGCCTCTCTGCTAGCAAGTGTTTTATCATATGACTGGAATTTTAATTTTTTTTTAAAACATATGATGCTGAACAAGTATGTGTAGAACAATTTCCCTGCATTTTCCTGAACCTGATGAGGGAAACTGTGCATTCATATTGCTTCTTATTCACTCTAACCATTCTGCTGGCAGTTGGTCTCAGAGTTGCACATAGGTTGTGGTTTTACTTGGTTCACTTAGTTCTGTAAAGGGTTGGTTTGGAGATGCTTAAAATGTTGATTGTGGCCCTTTTCTTTAAAATCTTCAGTTTGAGAAGTTTAGTAGTAAGAGAGAAGAATAATGTTGGAATTACAGTAGTATCTTGAGAATTAAGTACTAGAATTTTGATTTATGGAGAGTTTACTTCTCTTCAACTGACTTTGTTGTATCTTTTGTATGTAAAATTTCCCAGCCCTCAGGAACGTACTTGTTGAATAGAAGGAATTGCTGCTTGTCACTGATACTAGCACTTTGATTGGAGCGTTACGACACAGGGCTGTTTCTTCTCATTCCTCACGAAGGTGAGGAACTCGGATCCATTAAAAAAAAAAAAATCAAATCTCCATGGCAACGTGTTAATCCTTTTGTGTAAATAGCATGCTTTCTCCTTGCATATTCATTGCCCCAGGGAAGAACACCCATTTTTATATAGACCTATATGCATTTAGATGAGTCTGCGTGTATACACCCGTGTATATATATAACTACTTAGAAATGTCTTAAAGAACTGAAGTTGATCTTATTTAAGAAGATAAAAATACATCAAACAAGGAAGACCTAAACATGTCAGAGCTTCCTCTGCTGTCCTGTCATGCAGTAACTGAGAAAGAATCCTTTTCTCTGCATTCTGTCTGCCAAAATGCTTGCCTGCATTTACTTTTACGTGTTGTTAAAGGGCATGGTGCACTGAATTCTACTGGTATTTGTTCTTGTGTATCCATGACATGCTCTGCTTCGTTCTTACCATTTTTTCAGTCTCCAGATTGTACTGGTTATGTTTTTTTAGCATCAGGTGGCTTATTGTAAAAAATTAAATAATTAAAACCGTGTAGAGCCTGCAGGAACCCATTAAAAACTCTACTCCCCTAATGAGGATTTTCTGCTTAGACTTTCAACTGAGATTTGTCAGTTAATCAGCTTTTAATTTGATTATCACATGACTTGTATTGACTTTTTCTTTGAGATTCTCAGTCAACATTTCAGGAAGTACCAGGTCTAATCTATCCACATAAAATTCTAACCACATCAAGCAATTTTATTTTAATACAAACAAGTTAGTCGAGATGCCTTTTCCACATACCATATCCTGGTTAGCATTAATTAGATTACCATCCTTTCTTTCTTTGTTTATGGTGATATAACTGGATAGTAGTTTGTTTATGTAAACTACTTCATAGACTGGAGAAATATTTAAATAGTGGAAGTTTCTGGAAAGCAACCTGATTCAGTCTGTTTTCAAAGTGATTCAGCTGAGGGATGTGGGGTTTTTAGCATTTTCTACCAAATGTCCTAATGCTAAAGGATGCTAACGCTGCTGGACTTGGAATGGAGTACTTACTGTTAAGTGGAAATGGGATTGATACTGGGCATGAAATGTCACCTTTTTTGTGGGAGGTGGGGAGGCAATGCCCTTACTAAACAGTGTGAAATCAGTCTCTTCCTACCTCAGTAAATATTTTTGGTTTTTTTTCTTTTTTTTTCCAGGCAATAGAAGAACGTTCCCAGGAGTTGCAGGCCATTGTCAGAACCTGTGGCATCTAAGCTGAGGTAAGATGCTTGTCTTTTTCTCTGTTTCATTGCTCTGGGTGTGAAAGGTTTGCTTAGACAAAAGTTAATGTGTAATTTCCAAAGGGTAGTACTAAACTGAGAGATGTTTACCTATTTTTCCAAGATGAACCTCAATATTTATCCTTGTCCGTAGTGCTAAATAAATTAAAATAAAAACCTGCATGTAGCTTCTGGTTACCCAAAGTTTTGAACCCCTCCCTGCTGTGCAAAAAAAGTCTGTTTTTGTGATATATTTTTGTTGTTGTTTTGTTTGTTTTTGTTTGGTTTTTTTTGCTTACCTGCCCTGGAACAAGTAAGAAGTTGTTTTAGGTAAGTCTCTGCTATAGCAATGTAACTCTTTACATTAATAGTGCTTCCTGCGTGTGGTGGTTGTTGCTCTTTGCTGCTGTGTGCACTGCAGAGTAGTTAAATTGCCAGAAGTGTTGCTTATAACTTTGACCACTCAAGCTGATGTCCAGTAGTGGTAGGGGGCCTCTATTCTGCTCCCTTTTCACCTGGAGAGGATCTATTTTGCTTAGGATGCTTCTGTTAACCTTGAGTTAAAACTAAGGAACGGCTCGTGGCAAAGGGCTGCCGCACCCCCTCCCGTGCATCCCACTGTAGCACAGTACTGAAAATGGTGAGGGACAAATTGCAGTACAGTATGTAACCTGCAATTTCTACCAGTGAGAAGATTGATTTTTATATTTTTTTTTTTTCCATAACCTTTATCTGCCAAGAGATTAAAAGTCATATGTAGTACCTTTTCTTTATTAACTAATTCCTGATGTTTCTTGTTTTACAGTGTTAATATCAGGCACGTGAGATTCTCTAAGCTTAGACTGGCATTAGTTCAATTATACCCAGTATTAGCTGAATACTTCACATATTATTGTAATATGGTTCTATGTTTTGATTTTATTGCTAGTCCATCTTTCAGCCTGTCTTTTTAATGACTGCAGACTAATTTACTGTCTGCTCGCAACGCTGTTGGATTTGAGAAGACAATGCAGCAGGGAAAATGATTGCAAAAAAGAAAGGATGTTTTGAATTAAATGAAAATGGTCAAAAATGTGAGCCTTTTTGATTAAGGATAGGTAATTAAGGGTGTATGGGTTATTTTATTATTATTTTTTTAAAATTATTTCTAAATCCAGTATGTGTGGACACTGATGAAGTTAACCCCACCTTCCCTCCCTTGCCCATAGGATTGCCCTCTCTTTAGTGTTTAGTATTTCTAATGCTGAGGTTTGTTTTTGCTTGGAACCGAAACAGCCACCACTGCTTTCTGAAATTATTTTCAGAAAAGATAACAGGAACTTTTCTACAAATAGATTTTTAAAAATCCAGCGTCTTCTATTTCTGTTTCCTATTCTAAAATTTGCTGAATTTAAACACATGTAAATAGTAGGATTTTTCTGCCTTGAAAGCCTTTTTCCTTTCCTTTTCTGTTCAATAAAAGTGGTATAAAAACCTGAACTGGGGGCAGGGCAAGCTTTGAAATGAGAGGCCAAACATGTAGTTTGTAGTACCATGGAATGAGGTAGAGACAAAAGTATCTCTAGAAGTCATTGTGTCCAGTTCTGAACTCACATGCAAGCCAATTTATAACATGCTGCTTAGTAAAGTCACTGTTCAGCTTGAAGATGCATGATTCTTTGGCTTTATGGCCTCATTTCAGTGTTTCTCTTTACTTTTTGATACGGTATTTGTCATAAGAAAAATGTTTGGAAAGAAGAATTATGCTGTAGTCAGAGAAACCTGCCTGCTCTTTGGAACCCAGGAATTTATTTATCACCCACCTGGTCACAATACTCGACCACAATCTAACAGAGCAGTGCATCTCACCTGCTCCACTGACCAAAGTTCAGCCATCCCTTTATTTGATGTTTGTCTCCTTTGTCATCGCCCATAGAGTCCTAAGGTTGATGAGCAATCTTTCATTTGGGGCATGGCAATCGGACATCAGCATCCAGACTTCTCATTGAGAAGTCCCTCGTACATTTTTCTCACTCTGGCTTAGGTTCACTTGGAGGAGTTTCATACAGTTGCTATAGCAATCCACCTATTTATTCTTCACTGAGCTGCAGTCCTACACATTGCAATTTTATTATATAAAGGGTACTGTTAAGAAACACTTGCCATGATGTATTTCAGCCTCTAAAGTTAGGTCATGTAATTTGGATTTTGCCGAAATGTCACGAATGTTGGACAGAGAGTAGTTCTATAGTCTTTACTCAGACCACCCTGTCTTCAAACAATCCATCATGCCATTTAGGCAAAGCAATCTCAAAATCCTGCAGTTTTCACTGGAGGCTGATGGGTGGGTAAGAGGGGCCGCCCTGTCCATAAAATCCCAGGGATGCAGTTCTGCTGTGGGATATGTGCACAACCGATCGGACAGTTTGGACAACTGAAAGAAATCCCTTGTTCTTTGTTCATTCTCCCTGTGTAATGTACCCTTCTTACTTCCTTAAAGAAGCACTAAGTAATCATTGTGTGATCTCCACTCTTTAAATGGGTGATGAAAAATGATAGAGCACTTTGCTCTTCAGCAGAGTGTTGTAGCCCTCAAATGAAGAAACCATAACCAGAGAAGTGCAGAAAGTAGGTGTGGACGATGACAAAGGTAATGACAGAAGATGACGTGATCGTCGTTTCCATTAAAGTCTTCAAGTGTGTTGTTTACAACCAATTTAGATGTTCTACTATAATTAATAGAAGGTAGCCAAAGGGTGCTCTCTTTGACAAACGGAGTTAGGGTAATTTAGCAAAGGACAGCCTCCATTTAAAGTAAATTGTCAGTTTATTAGCACAGTTATGGTCAATAGGAGCTGTATCTAGCACTTTCAGAAATCAGGTCAGTGAACTTTATTTAATGCAGTAACTTACTCTAGATAATGTCAACAAAAGAATTTTGGTTTTCTATCTATCTAAATTCACCAAGTAGAATTTATTTCAGGCTCCAAGGCATTTGGATGGGTCTTACGTGTAAAAGTGATGAATTTCTATTACTGGCAGAACTCCCAATTCTCCTTTACGCTACCAAACTGTGTTACTGTGTTTGTATTAAACACTGTAAACTCTAAATACTTAGAGGGCAAAGGAAGTGCTGCAGCTAATCCAAATGTAGAATTTCTTCGCGTTCCAAGCTACGAATTGCAGAAATTAAGTCCTGGCAGACAGAGAGACAAAACTTACACTAGGATCACTAACAAAGAAACAATTTTAAATGCACGTGGATAAAGAAACCACATTCATGGCTGAAAAGTTTTCATCATACCACACTTTTTCAGTATTTTTAATATGGTAGCATAAGACTTCTTATCCGGTTCATGCTACATGTACATGAACAGCAATCTTGACCTGAGAGCTGGAGAATGAATTATTCATAACTGAGGAGAAGAGGGAGAGAAGAAAGTTTAGCTGAAGGTGAGAGGAAATGTGACCTATTAGGAAGGGAGATAGGGATTCTGTTCCTGGCCTGCTCTGTGACCTTGGGCAAATAACTTTATCTCCCCCTTTCTCCCTTATTTCTCCTATCACTTGCCTGTCTTGGCTGTTTAATCTGTGAGCTCTCTGAGGCAAAGATTGTGTCTTGCTACTGATGTACAGCACACGGAGGGCCCTGTTCTTAGTTTAGGCTTCTGCATATAACTGCAAAACAGGGAAGAACTAGACAACTTTGTGTGCATCTGTGGGAGGGAGTTTGGAAGATAAGAGAAGTAAAATAGAATGGTTACAGCAGTAGCTTATCCTTTATTCCAGAAGTGTGTCCGTATACCTCACACTGACACAGGAAAATGAATGCCCATTGTACTTGCTTTAGACTGTGACATTAATGGCCTTGCTAAAATTGTAATATATTTCCTTTAAAGAGTCATTCTGGCAATCTGACAAACCACCGTTTAGCTCTAACAATCAGTTTGATCTTCATTCTGAGCAATAGACTTGTTGATTGCTTCGAGAAGACTGAAGTCGCAAATGTGTCAGACTAGAATAAATTAAGGAATTGAACTGCAGAGACAAAGAACAGGGTGAGGAGAGGTTGCTGTTTCCAGGATTCTCACTGACTTGGAGGTTTGCACCATTCTCTTTCTGCCATCTAGGGTTTTACCAGCTCTTTTTTTTGCATGTCATCTTTACTGTACTATTAAAACTTCGAGCTTTGTCTGCCCACTTGCCCAGCTCCCACACAGACACCTTGTGCTTCTTCCCCACTGAATCCTTTGCATAGGACAGGTCTCCTAAACTAATTTCTGTCAGCTTTCTCCATATCCCAGTGTCTCACAAGAATCAGCTGTTGACCATGTTGGGAATAAACTGTTGTCTATTTCCAAATTTAGACTTTGACTCAGGAAAACAACTGAAAATCTTATGTATGTCACATTATTGCAGAGTAAGGACTTTTTTCTTTTCCAGAAAGAGACCATAACCAGCAATTAATTGAAGTTTATTACTATCTCTATTGTATATTAAAAACCCTGACCAAAATAAAAACAGTGGCAACAAAAGCAACCGACTATTAACACTTCTGCCTATCTCTGTCTCCACCACGGAATTTACTTTTTAACTGATAACTTCATTTACTCTTTATAAACTCTTAAGCAATTTAGCATGTAGACCTTTCCCCCTCTTTTGTTAGAAGCATCCCAAACATGCTTGTGTCCTACACTCCTTTATTCCTATCGTGTTTTTGTTGTCACTTCTATTTGTGCAAATGTTTATGTACAAGAATTCGGAAGAATTGCTTATTCCAAATGTTATTTGATGGAAAAGATGGAATTATCACCTCGGGACACTGCGTGTTTAAAAGTATTATTATTAGAGCTGGACTTTGCAACAAATACAGTGACCTGAAAATCTAGTTTTGTATGGCTCTGTGAGGAATCTTCACTTTTGTGGAAAAGAGAGAGTCCTCACTTTCGAAGCAGTTCTCTTCTAATGCTGTAGCCATAGATGTTCCTGTGGAGGTAGGAATGTACCGGGGGAAAAGGCTGGCTTTCTATCTAGATATCTTCTATTTCAATATATACTGTTCGAGTTAGATGTGGGGATACATTCAAGAGTCTACCAGTCCACTAGTTGTCTTTATATATATCCCATCGAGATCTTCATATATCCCATGGAGAATGAAGCTTCACAGCAGTTTCCTGATTCTACAGAAGTTCTACAGAACTATTAGGTTGGTGTTCCTCCTGAGTGAAGAAAATTCATAGTTGTAATTCTTTCATATACTCTTCATAACAATTCCTTTTGCAGAACTAGCTGTTTCTACATTTATTTTTTTTTTAAACATTGCTTCTCGCCAGCTGTGCTAGAAGATAGACTTATCTTAACTGTCTGTTATAAAGCTAATACTATTTCCCCTGTGTGGAAAATAGAACTAGGGAAGCAAAAGGAGCAAATAGAAAAGGGACAATTTATCTAATTTGTATTAGAAGATGCAACTGACTTTACATTTCCTTTAGGGCTGTTTACTGAAATTAGTCTTCATACTGTACAAAAAAGAAAGATGTGTTATGTGGGAGGAAAGAAGAATTAGAACCTGTTAGAAATCTAATATATTGTCAAAAACCTTATCTGAGCTTTAGTTACGGTCTTTTTACCGGTGGAATACAGGCTGAAAGTGATATGAAAAAAAGCAGTTAGCTTGGGTCAAATCTCCAGGATTTGGAGAAATACTGATTATAGCAAAACCTTTCAATTACAATATGAAAATGATATAGGGGGTGTTTCTGTGTTGAGAAACCGGTTACTACGGAGTGCTGTTTCCAAAACATTCTTCTTGTCCTTCTCTGATAGTATGTACAGATCTGGTTTTAAAGCAGCTTGGCTCTTTTTCCCCGTGGGTTTGGAGATGACTCTAGTTCTTACTGTCTGCAAACAACAGTTGTTTAGGAGACAGGTACATTTTCATGTCAAATGAAAGGTGGGTGTACTGGCATTACAGAGATTACTTAAAAGGAAAAAATTGTCCATAAACAAGAATTCTGCCAAGTGTCGGTGTTATTTCTACAACCTTATCAGCCTTCGCTGTAGTTGATCACTTTAAAACTGTGGCATCTATCCCAGGATCTAAAGTGAACTAATACTTAATAAATGCACAAAAACCTTCATGAGGTTTACTCCATTTTGTCTTGAGAAATTAATATTTCAGGATCAGTGTCATTAAATTACTTTTGGAAACTTTTAATAAAAAATAGTTGGTTCAGTCACTCAGGTTGTCATTCCTGTCATCCAAGAGGAACTCTTCTCAGTTATTCTGACAAAGGAATTTGTGTTTGTTGGACTTGACTGGAATGTGAAGGTTAGGACTTTGCATCCAGGTGAAAGGAGGACTTTTAAAGTCATTTGTCCACGTGCGCTTGAGGAAAAGGAAGCCATGGTAGAGATCTGGCTCTATTCTTCTTAGCGTATGCTAATGTATTCTTCTCAGTGTAATCTTTTACCTTGCTAAATAAACTTTTAAATGTGCATTTCTCTCAAGGTGCTCATAGAAGTTTATGGTTAATCTGCAGTGTGTAGCAATTCCCAGACAAAATAATACCAGGAGAAGTCACTGTGAATTGTGTTATCGTAAAAGCTAGAAACACTTATTTCCCTTTACAATTTAAAACATCGCACAAGAGTCTCCAGGGTAGAAATAACATCTCCAGCTGGCCTGATTTGTGTTACTAAAAGTAACAACACCAAAAAAAGTATTGCCTTCTATCATTCAAAATCGAACGCGTACATTATTGCAGGAGTAGGAGGAATGCATTTCACTGTAGTTCTCATAGCAGTGTCCATCATATCGAAAAGAAGAAAAAAGACAAGCCAAACCAACCAGAAGTCCCACTCAATCACAGAACATCCAGGATCATAAACACTTGGTAACGAAATTTAGAGTTCAGTGAAAATCCACTTGAAGCGTTTCAATTAAAAGCAGTTATGGAGGAGGAGGAGTGTATGGTACAGCTTCTCAAAATCAGTCTTTTAAAGTTCTACCCATTTTGACGTTCTGAATTAACTTTGTGGCTTCCTTTGTCTCTGAACAGCTTTAATCGTATCTCGCTACAAGACATGAAAATATAAATCAGACAAAGTTAAAGTGTTCTACAAATCACGGTGCGTTTCTGTTTGTGCAGGCAATGATGCCTGATGGACCTGGGCTTGTTTAGGCTGGAGAAGAGGAGGCTGAGGGGACACCTTATTATCCTGAAAGGATGTTGTAGTGAGGTGGGTGTTGGTCTCTTCTCACAGGTGACTACTGATAGTATGAGAGGAAATGAGCTGGAAATGGGCTTAAGTTGTGCCAGTGGAGTTTTAGGTTGGATATTAGGAAATTTTTTTTTTTTTTTTTTTTTTTTTCTGAGAGAGTGGTTAGGCATTGGAATGGGCTGCCAAGGGAGGTAGTGGAATCACCATCCCTGGAGGTGTTTAAAGAATGTCTAGATGTGGCACTTCAGGACATGGTTTAGTGTTCCTGATAATATTTAGCAGATGGTTGGACTTGATGATCTTGAAGGTCATTTCCATTCTACCAGTAAGTGAAGGGTGTCTTCAGTAGAGCAGTCACTGCAGGATTGTGGTCACTGTGTTGCATCTCTTTATAAAACAAAGTGTCAGGAGAAGCAAGAAGTGTAGGGGAATGTACCCTGTGGTGCTCCAGATTCTAGGCAGTAGGGTAGTACCTCTGAGTTACATGAAATCCTGGATGCCTTTACGGGTAAAGGGGTAAAAGTCCAGCAGAATTTAAGTGCCAAAAGTCTTATTGACCTGAATAAGATCAGAGTTAGCTCAGCTGGGTAAGAGGTGATGTCAAAGGCTCAGAGGGGAACGGATGCCGTTACACAGCAGCTCTCCCAAAGAATGGAGAGCAGGATCTGTGTGCATCATTTCTGTGACCCTTCTGAGGTTGTCAGCTGGTAGGCCTGACGAATCTAGCAATTACAGCTTAGATTGTTACCTCTGATCGCTACTGTGCTATCGCATCGTTCTGGTCAGGGTTGCTGGTCCCCCTGCAGTGATGGGAGATCTGAGTTGCCTTTCAAGCTGAATTACCTTGGGGTCCTATTAACAATCTTAGCCACTTCAGCAGTAGCTCAGGCATGTGGACATGTTTTCTTCAGCCAGCACTGCTGTGGAGCTACGGTTCATGGCAAAGTGTTGGAGCAGACAGCAGTTGATGATTCTGCAAAGTTTCTTTTCCTTTTGTTGTTGTTGTGCAAGAGTAAGAAGCCTTCAATTAATTTGCTGCCTTAATTGGTTTGAATTAATCCATGGTGCAACTCCATTAACTTCAACTGATCTGGCAACATCATTAAAATGATAGGAAGGTATTGACATTTCCCTAATGCAGCCAAGCTGAAAAAGGAGTCTCCCTAATTTTTATATAATGGAACTAAAAATCTACATATAACTTTTCATTTTGTAAATACATTCTTTCAAAGCACTTAATGTTTCAGCTTGCAGCAGTGGGTTTCTGTATGCATCAAACTCATTGATTCCTTTGCAAAAGGATGTTAATTTGTCTCAAGAGCTGAAGGTTTGCCTGTAGTTTATGTAGACCCACCATAAATTATGTTTTGCCCAGATTAGAATGGGATTTCTGTTTACGTGTAGCTGCAAAGGTTGTGCAAGGGAGAACTGTCTATGAAGAATTTTGAAAGGCTTTTGGAACCACTACTCCTATCAAATTTTTCTAAACCAGAAGGAAAGTTTGATGTGCTTACTACTGAGAACAAGTTTTCCTTTGTATGTCCTATGCTAAAAACCAAGCTGACCTGGTTGGTTGCTTTATCTGAACTTCCTTACATTTAGAGGTATTAATTTTTTCTTCAGGAGACACTTATTCAGCATGATTAAACTTCAGTTTTCTATGGTCTGAAGTTAGGTTTTTGCTAAAGATTATTTTTGCTAACTGTTGGGGTTGTGTTGGTTGGTTGGTTTTTTAATTTGATTTCTTTAAAAGATGGTCTACTTGATCTATATCTTAACTTTGAGTTCTGCTAACCTCACATGTACCTTGGAAACTGCTGCTTCCATTTTGGGTATGAGGAAGGGCTTTTCATGTCTGGAATATGGTCTGTCTTTTCCAGGAATGCCATTTGGTCCAGTAAAAGATATTACTTGCACCTAAGCATTTTTTTCTGCCTATGTGTTTGTTACAGCTATTGTAAAATATGCTGCAGCAAAATATTTTGGTGCTGTTGCTGGTAGAATCAGTTTACAAACTGACTGTGAAATCAGTCATTGTTTTTTCAAAGAATCTTTGTTTTGCTAAAATGATCTGTCATGTGGTAAACCTGTATCAGGATCCTGAATGATGAATCATTAGTTTTACTGAGCCTACTGAAAAAATATTTTAAGTCATCGGAAAATTATTTTCAGCCATGTTCAGTTATTGATCATCCTTTTGGTTTGGTGGTAGCTTCCTGACATCATCCAAGTCCATCCCCTTGTGAATATCTGCCTGACACAGCTTACAGCCCTGGAACAAAGTTGACTCTTTGAAAGCAATGTAAGAAACAACTTTTGAAGTGGGTATTTCCCATATTTTTTTTTTTTCTTCTTGACCCCACAGGCTGTGGTGCTAACTTAGCTGTGTAGGGTTGAATGCAGAAAAAGCAGAGAGAAACAACAAATGGGGTTTTGCCTGGGGCTAACAGTCTTTTTAAAGAGGATCTGGGGGCATGCTCAGTCCCTTTACACAGTGGTGGTAGTGAAATGAAGAGCTTAGTGGGTCTCTGCTAACTGCTATATGGAGACGCCTCTTTTGAGCTGTCATAGCTTCAGACAGTTCCTGTCCAGAATCTGAGCTGTAGAACTCTGACTTCTCAAACACCAGGACTGATAGAGGGTGGTCTGTTGTTGGGATTTGTTGTGCTGTTCTGTTGTTGTTTGTTTGTGTGTGTGTGGTGTTTGTTTGTTTGGGGTGGGTGGTGTTTTGTTGTTTTTTTGGGTTTTTTTTTCTTCCCCTTCCTTTTTAAGTCTGTTTGAGGGGAATACCTCAAGCTAATCATAGAATTGAGGGGAAACCTATCAGCGAATATGGAAATGTTCCCTCTCTGTATTTAACTCTAGACTTGCCACCATAACTTATAGTTCTCTACGTCCTTCTGTGCCATAAGCAACTGACTCCTGGTTTAGGACCTCGGATGTCAAGGATGTGCCACTACCATTTGCCTGAAACATTGATTTGGTTTTACCTCTTTCTATCTTGAGGCAGTGGAACCAGCTATGTTTGCAAAGCACCCAGTAACAGAAAGGTTCATCTAAGGTAAGGCTTATTACTAGCTCTTTTTCTCCTGGCATCTGAAAGAGGATGGGATGTTGTGTCTGCTGCTTGTCATGCTCCCATTCCTGGCTTTGCTGAAAACGTGCTTGATGTGCTTTTTCAGGATAGCTTGTCCTGTAGGTTGAGATTTGTCCATGTCCTATCACTGAATGTGGACATGCTGTTGCTCAGCTGAGGGAGCAGTCATTACTTGCAGACCATGCCCTGAAAATGGCATGAATAGCACAGCAGTCTGCAGAAAGACCTTTAAACTCTGGGTATGGTGTTGAGGGGGGAAAATAGGAGGCTACTGGGAGGATTGTCATTCATTCATTCTACTTGCAATTGAGAGAGAGGAAAGGTCAAGTAAAGGCCTGTCTCCCTTTCCTTCCTCTCTTAACTGCTTCGGTCCAAATAATAATGAAAAGGCAGTTACTCTTGCTGTCTTCTTCATTTTTACTGTTGTTGCTCACAGAAAAAGTATTACTTGGTTCAGTATGAAGCCTGTGTGTTTATTTCCATCAGATTTAGCCGAGATCCTTATTTCCCCTCCCTGGGGAATGGGAATGTAGAGAATGCTTTGGTGGAAAATCAAGACTGGAGTTGTTCCTGCCAGTCTGTAAATGATGCACAAGTGGGTGTAGCTATCTAGATTGCTAGTGTATTTCTTCGAATGCATTGCTAGTGCAGAGTCTTACTTCTCTTTCTCTTCCTGCTTATTACAGATTACATATTTGTCCCCAGATCTGTATTCCAGCTCTTCTGTGTATTCATTCGGCTTTCTGCAAATATTTGTGTTCATTATGTCAACAGAATCAAAGCATCAGTGACTGCATAAGAGGTTGCATTGTATGTATAAGAATAGAAAGCAAATATCCCATAAAAAAGAAAAATACATTTGGGTTTGTTGTATCATAAGACTGCAGGATAACTTTTGTTGGGAGAGACTTCCAAAGCTTTCTAGCCCAACTTGCTACAACCTCTCAGGGTAACCTGTTTCAGTGCCTGACTGTCTTCAAGGTGGCATGAGGAGTCTGAGACTCTCTCCTTCCAACTTCATTGCATCCTCCTGAAACTTGTTGCTAGTGTTTGGAAGTAGCAGTGGGGATAGGTAATGGAAATAAAATGTTGTATTTGTTCCTGCTGCACAGGGCTGGAGGTATTCACAGTATAAGGTGAGCCCATATAAAGTTTAAAGCTGGTTCTTACTGTGATGAAGTGGAAGGCTGCTGAAACGGTTGTGTTACTGTTACTGGATGTCCTCCTTTGCTTCTGGAAAGAAAACACAAATTTATGAGCGTGCCTGGTGATTCCAGTGAAACATTCCAGTTCAGAAATAGGGATTATTTCACTATGATCAGTTTGTTCTGTGGCTAATAGCATAAAGATTCAGAGGTAGAGAAGAGGAACTCTAAATTGGCTTTTCTGTCAGCAGAGAAGGGATAGAAGCAACCGTAACTAGAGGCTGGATATCTGTAAAGAGTCTAAAGAAAGACGGGATCTTTGAAAGGAGTGCAATGCACAAGATAAAACCATGGCTGAGTGCAGATCTTAGAATAGCTCTGAGACTGGCTGGCTGATCAGTTTTGATTGACATGCATTTTTGGGAATAACTGCATCCTTTGAAGAAAGAACTGACACTGGCCGAGTTTTCAAGACCACACTGAGCAGTTTATTCTCTGAGGCTGTGGTGGAGACAGCACTAACGTAAACCTCAGTTTTGTTTGCAGATGCTTATGTGTTATCATGGAACAAATTTAATTCCTACATCAACTTCCATTTATGGATTCCGATGAGTATTCTAATGAGAGACAACAACAAATAAGGTGGAGGTAGTACTATGAAGCTGAGTTAATTATGTCTGTCTATTCCTTCTCACTATTTCTGTATGAGACCTATCAAGATTTAAGTCATGGGGCTCAAAACTGAGGCTCAAAGCGTGAAAAGCTTTAGACAAATTCAGACTTAGAATTCTGTTACCACTGAGCTGGCTTGCTGTTGAAAGAATTTAGTCCCTTTCTGACTAGAAGTCAATCATTACTGATAAAATGATCTGAGGTACTATCTAATCATTTCTGCAGTATCTAAAACTAGCAAGACTGTGTTTCACTTTTGGCTAGCTAGTCATAATAAGATGACACGTTGATCTTAGAAGTCATTTGCTGTGAAAATTTTCACGAAGCAATGACTGTTGTGGTTGAAAATAAAAGGCTCTTTAAATGGAATAGATACCACCCCAGAAAAAAAAAAAAAAAAGAAAAAAAAAGAAAAAAAAAAAAAAGGGAGAGAAGGGAAGAGGG
>JANHGN010008307.1:23105-44408 GCA_024605025.1 Megaceryle maxima
TGGGAAATATTTAAGCAAAATAAAATCGTTGGTTGGAGAAAAAAAAAACATCATTTAAAGAGAAAATAACACCAAAAGACACAAAAAAAAAAAAGAAAAAAAAAGAAAAAAAAAAAAAGGGAGACCACATGGAACTGGCAAGCTAGGATAGAGATGCTGAGCAAATGCAGTATGGTCTGGATAATGGGGTTCACAGTTACCGGGGATAATTAATCTGGGAAAGACAGGCAGCTTGGTGTTGATTTGGCACTGCTAAGTGCTGCTGTAGGGTCATTTTAGTCCCTGTGCATTTTTTACAACAGAATAATCTCTGTTCACTTCACCTGAAATGCAACAGGAAGAATGCTATGGATATAGTTTTACTGGAGTAGAATAACAGATGCTATAATCCTAGCATTGTTTTAGCTGAAGACTACGGGATCATCTCCCTGTTGCTTATTGCTTTTATTTTGTTGGTTTTTTGTTTTAAATGTCTGATACCTTTGTAAGTCACAAATACTTCTGTTTACCTTGAGAGTTAAAATTCTCCTTAGTTATCTATCTAACAGCTGTGCTGTTCTCTCTTTACTTCTGTGCACAAATGGAACACAGGAACTGCATTTTCATTATAGTTCTCAAAGACAGTCCAGTCTTGTCACAACTTAGAATTAACTTCTGAAAAAGCCACGTACTGTGGGTATGAAATCAGTGCAACGTGAATTTCTCCAAGGCTTATTGCTCTCTGACTAATTTACAGTGGCTGGTTTTAGTTTATACTAATACCTACAATGGGTAGTGAGAATAATGTACTAGATGGACATTTAAAATTCAGTAATGTGTTACACTTGCTTAATAATGTAAATTTGACAGATTAAATGTAGCAATCAAAAAGCAAGAGTCCACTTTTAACGCCTTATGGTATTGGATGTGTCAGTATTTGCGCCTTAGCTTGGTGACTTGCAAACAGGATGAGCAAATTTACTATGATGCAGAATGTAGTTTATAGAGGGTTATACTCCTGGTCACGTTCATATAACTATAAAAATGAATCTGATGGCTTTGGAAGATAGTTGGAGATGGAGGCTGCTGTGACGTGGGGGAGGGGATGCTGTCTGCATACATCACATGATGAGGGGGGTTGAACTCAGGCAGGCTGATAAGGGCAGATCCACAGCTCAGTGCTTTACTGAGGAGAGGTGCACATTTCTCATCTGCAAGCCGTGCTTCAGCTTCTCGTCTGCTGCGAGGCTTGATGCGCAAGACTAACATCTGCATCCCATATATTGTGTTATGGAATTGGAGGAACGCTGCCTTTGGGAATGTATGAGCTAGTGCTGAGGCACGGTGGGAGATGCAGGCTAATGATCCTAATCCCCTGTACCTCCCAGTTTCAAGCTGCATCTGATTTTGGTTGGTCACACCAGTGGTACTAGCAGGGTAGTTGGAAGCTTCTGCTTTACAAATGAGATACATCTTCCCTGATGCTTTAAAGCCGTCAGGAATCATAGCGCGGCGCATCAAAACAAACGAAACGCTAAAATATGCTGAGCCCGCTCTGAATCTAGAGCAGCTGTGGGACAGCCATCCCTGGGTGAAACAATGTGGTTTCACAGAGAAAACTCTGGAATGGGACGTGAAGATGCAGCAAAGGAATAATACTGCAAAGAATTCAGTACAGATGAGCTAATAACCTGACTGTCTTGTAACCATGTCACATCAAGCTGTTAAACAGGCAGAACTAAATCAGGATACTCAAGTCAGTTACAGAGCACGTTATGTTCTGAGGCACTATAGTTTGGCTTTTGATTCTAGAGTGTGTTATCAATTACTCTTATTTATATATACCTTATTTATACATTGTTTATTTGAATATTTACCAGGTTGTAAAAGACTTACAAAAGAAAATAGCACCGTGGTAAAATTCGAGGGTGGTGGTGGTTGTTGTTTTGTGGGGTGTGTTGATTGTTGGGTTTTTTTGTCCCCCCCATTCCCTCTCCCCCTCCTTTTTTTTAAGAAAGTAACAGAGCAGTGTCTGAAATTCCATCCTCTTAACTTTCTTTCTTCATTGTTCCTGAAGTTAAATAATCTCTGCAGATTAGATCTTAATCTTAAATTGATTATAGACCTCATGGTATCTTTCCTGTTGTTTCAGTTTGCAGTATTATAATGCTTTAGTCTCTTGGTTATTTTTTCCAGTGTCTGTAGCATGCATATGTAAACAGATTTGGGAAGGTACCGTGCACTTGCCTCATGCTTGTTGTGCTGTAACAATCCTATAGTTGCTGGATAGCAGATTATGATTGATAGATCAGGTCAGGGAAAGGAAAATAAACATGCTGGTTGTGTGTCTCCTGGACATGGTCATCCCTGCCACCATGATGATGTTGGATATGTGGCTTTATAAATTCCGATGTCAGCAGACTGAATGTATCCAGCATAGTATATGGCCATGTATATTCATGTACAGAGAACAAATGTGGCTTGTTTTTTTTTCTGATAAATCCCTGGAATGTATTACACCAGTGTATTGTCTGCCTCATCAGCCTGTAAATTGTGACATGAATAATCCAGGTACTCTTACTCTGATGATTCATAATGGAACATGGTATATTAAGAGGAAATTCATTTTAAAATTGCCATGAGCTGCCAAAATAACTTGCACTACCTTTTTTTTCTGTAGAAAGAAAGGCAAACATTATACACTTTCCAATGCATAGAACTTACAGCAAAGTTCACAACGTTAATACGTGTTTTTATGTTGTGAAATATATTAATGTGTGAAGTACACGTTGTACAAGTGGTGAGGAGTGTAAAGCTGTCTTTGCAGAACTATTAAACCCATTTCATTCATCATGCTCATTTAGTTAGATACTGTATAGGAACTAAACCAAACATTATGCCTATGGTTACTCACTTTTTTTATCCTCGAGGAAAAAAGCCATACTTCAACACTGTTACTAATTTGTCCAGTCACCTCATCAGAGAATATTTGAAAGAGGAAACCAAAAGGTTTCCCTCTCCTTTTCATCTTGTGTTTCATAGTGGTGACAGTGTTTGCTGATAATGTCTGTCCTGTGACCAGTTCATTAGCTTGCAAGAAGAAAGCTGGGTGCATTCTGCTGACTCACAGAGAGAGCCATCTCTTTATCTAGCCAGGCAGAGAGGCTAGTGAGGAAGCTTAAAGCAGAACTGCCTCTTCTGTAGCCAATTCTGTGAAGCATCGTGTTTTGGAAAGAGAGAGTAAGAATGTTTTGCTCTTACATTTGGATAGCTTTGTTCTGAACTGTTGGGGGAAAGGTAGATCTTTCTCCACAAAGGAAGTTCTTTTGCATATATTTGCTTGGGTGCAATTGCTTGGAAGCCCACCTGAGCATTAGGCCTGTGTAGATTTGAGGGTTAAATCTTGGATCATAAAGGAAAGGTAGGGTTGGGAATTTGAGGTCACCTGAAAAAAGCTAAAGGAAGTTTGGAGGAATCTGAGGTTTCAGCAAAAAAAGACATGGCTGAAACAGTGGCATTTGGAAGGGCAAGAACTCCATGTAGAATTGCTGGTAAATTCCTGGACTGCACTTAAAAAAATAAAATATTTGAAGATCTTTTTAGTTCTATTTCAATGTATTGGTTTGTTGTTGGTCTTCTTTTGTGTGTGTTGGTGGAGGTTTGTTTTGTTGGGGTTTTTTTTTTTACTTAACTACATACAGATGGCAATGGGTTATTTAGTGATGTAAACGATTCCTTCTGTTGTTCCTTCCTACTATGGTAACTTTCTTGCAGCTTCCTTGGAAGATTTCCAACTGAGTCTTTTTTAACTGTGTTCAACTCCTTCAGAGAATTCCCATAGATCTGTGAGGTGCAACTTTTCTTACACAATCTGTTGACCCTTTCAGGATATATCCCACTTATCTATCTACAAGTTATCTTTATTATAGTTTCTACCAGTTCTCCATCCACAGACGTCAGATCTACTGGGCTGTACTTGCCTCTCTCTTCTAGAACATTGCTTTTCATATGTGTGACCTTGACCTTCTAGACTTCTCATAAGCACTTTTAAACAAGATTATACAGCACAGACAACTGCTGGGTTATTTATTCCTAGATTTTGTCCAGAAGATCATAGGTGAACACCACCTGAGCCCAGTGGCATGTTTAGAATGTTCAGAGTGGAAGTTCTTTTCTCTCATTATAGTGTCTTCAAGCAGGGTTTTGATTTGAGGAGGGGGAAAAAAACCCCAAACCCTGAAGTTGTCTGGTATGCCTTATACTACGAGGGGATTCAGTAAGGGAATCTCCTTAAACTCTCCTACAGTAAATATGATTTTTAAAAACCCCCAAACACCTTAATTTTTGACTAAACCAATAACCTTATCTTCTGTACCTCCTATTTCTTTTTTTTATGTTTGGGTTAGTCCTGTAGTAAATACTGAAAAAACCAGAAGTGACATTTAGGGGATTCTAATGAAGGTATGTCAGGGGAGGCAAAAAAACCTCACCAGATCATCTTGGAGAAGATTATTGTTGTATACAATAACTAATCAAAGGATTAAAATCAAAAGGTTATGGTATCTGCAGAGAGAACCTTGAATGTTTTAATGACTGGCAGGAAAGTCGTCTAGTACAGATGCGTTATTTGACGATGTATTTTAAAAGTACTTTGTGTTTTCAAGTGAAATGTGACTTCAAGGTTTTTTTTTTTTTTTCCTTTCACAATCTGAAATGGGACAATGAGTTAAAAGTTTAGTGGCTGAAAATTGTTGCAAATGCTCTGTTGTCCATGTAATTTGAATTAATACATTCCAACGTTACAATAATTCAATAAACTGTGTATTTCTCTAATATTCTGGGTTGGATGTTAGTATGTGAACTACTTGAGGAAAAGCTTTTCTTGGTTTCTCGTATTTTGTTAAACTTGTGAAGAACTTTCCATTTTTCCCTTTCCGGTACTGCCTTTGGTTCATTCAGTATAATGTTTATGTGCATGTACATTCTCAGTGCATAGTTTAGATGATCTGAAACAAAGCCAGTCTTGCCAGTTCTGCACATACCACGTTGCTCTGTAAGAAGCGAGTTTGGGAAGCAATCTGGTGAAATGGCTTGAAAGCCCTCACTCCAGACTGTGTGAAGCTGATGGATGCCTACAGAGTTGTCCTAGACAAGGCATGTTCTCTCTGTTTATTTCCATGTAGATGAGGATCTTGTGCATTTTGCTTTTCCTGCACCAGGAAGTTTGGTGAAAGAGCACATAGAAGCACCCACTGTATAAGGCTGACCAAGAACACTATGGAATACTCTTCATGCTTTTACTTTAAATTACCAAGTTGTGGCTAGTGACCACACCATTCTGCATCTTCCTTTAAAGCTGTTCAATATCCTGATTTTCTAGTAATGTTATTTGTCATATTTACTAATTAGGAATAGATCTAATTTGGAACAGATCCTGAGGTTCACTAATGCTTTCAAGCAACGTGAAGGTCATGTAGTAGTTTGGGAATTTGCTATTTAAGTGCAAGTACTTCTCAGTCACCTAAATTAGATGTTCTTTTGCATAAGATATTTTTGAACTACTAATGCTGTTCGCCAAATTGTTATGTCTTTTGACAGATGCATTTTAAACTTTTAAAAGCTATTATTGAATATTGTAGAACTGTGTGGAAGATCAGTGTAAAACAAATTATATTTTTAAGTTATTACAGAAGTCTATTTTTGTGCTCTTTAGCATTAGATGGCACTGTTTTCCAAGCTTACCTTTTACAAGTGAGTCTGCAAATTTGAGAGTGAAAATTGAAATGCTATCAAGTATATTTGCCATAAGATAATTTAATTAAAGTGTGGCAGTGTGAATTGGAAATGTGTTGACCACCATCAGTTGGAAGTATAGAGACTGTTGAAGTTAATGCTATTACAGGTCTGAATTCATAAATCATCCCATCAATACACAAGACTTACCACTGTAACACGGCCTTAATAATGTAATGGGACCTCTGGATTTACCTTACTGTACTTACGGCTTCTAGATGTGTGACTGGCACTAAAATACTGAATAGTTCACCTGCATTTTTACCCAGTTCACTTGCTTTTGTTTCTTCTGTTTGTATGGGTTATTTTTGTTTGGTTGGGTTTTTTTAATTAGTGTTTTTTTCCTTAGCTTTCTGTCCTCACAGTCCTTAGGGTTCCCATGGCAGCTTTGCTTCTTTCAAGAGAAGCTCTCCTGCAGTGTCTGAAAATAATTTGCCTGACAACCACTGCATGGGTTGAAATGAAGGGTTCAGCATGCTCTTACCAGTCAGCACAGCAATAGGAGGAAGAAAGATGTCCTGCAGGTCATGCTGAGGAAGCTGTGTGCCTCTGAAGATACATACAATGTCCCTGATTGGCTTTTGAGGGTGTCCTCGCTCCTTTCTCTTTCCTTGACTGACTGGGCAAAGCAGGGATGTCCACTGGCCACTGTGGGAGTTGCCAGCTGTGTGTTATTGCCAGGCTGGAACTGGGCTACTGGAGTGGGTGGGTGGGTGGGTGGGTTAGGGTGAATATAGACTGTGTCCAAAGCTTTTGTGGTGGTTCAATGAGTCAAGCTGATAAATTATTTCTGAGCTTCCCAACACTTGAATCTGCTTTGAAGGCTTTCTAGATTCAAATTCCATGTACTGTCTGTTGCTTAGAAAGGCACAACCAAACCTAAATGAACATGAATGTGAAAAGTCTTTCAGTAGTGCAGCACCGCCTCAAGCAGAAGGGAGCTGTTGGCATCAGGAATATACGCTCTGCTCTTCTGAAACAGGATTTGCTGCCTTCAGTGATACTCTTCTGAGCTCTGCAGAATTAGCTGCTTACTGGTAGGATTTGGATGCATCTTCACATATTAACCATGCTATCAATATCCTGGCAGAAAAAAAATTTTTGTGGATATTTGAAAATAGCACTGGGGATAATAATGTCACTGAGTGGCTTAAGTAATTCATAAGAATGATTTGAGTGTTAGCTCAAGTCATTGAGTTGGAAAATCATTGATTTCTTTCATATTATTATCAAAAAAGTTTAAAAGCAGAACAGGAAGAGAAGTGATCTTGCTGCAGGCAAATCACTCCTTTACTTTCCAAGTGTCAGCAGTGTTTAATCAATGGAACTACACAGGAGTGTGAACGGTCACTTTTGCTGTCAACAACATAGTCTCACCATTAGGAACTGTCTGGAAGTTTAAGAGATTTCCTTCTTCTGGGGCAATAGTCTGTATCCCTCTGCTTTCCCACTGTGACTGTCATGTTACGTCCCTTCGCAGTCAAGTAATAGCTTTGGTATAAGTTTAGTCAGTGCCTTAAGTTCTGACATCATTTGGGAATAATGACAAAGCTAATCAGCCACCTTCCATAAGATGTGGTGTTTATTCAGAGCAACAAGCAATACAGGGAAAATGAATGTTAAGTCAATAAACAGTTCATGCGTGCTGGCTGTTACCCGCTACCTGTGCAGTCCTGTCATGTGCGTATGCGTAGGCAGTGCACTGCAGACAAAGAAACGCTCATTCTCCGCCTGGTCCAAGATGAAAAAGAATTGTTTGTGACAGCAGCTGAACGAATACACGCAGCACAGTGCAGGTTCTGAGACACGGTCTAGCAGTCTTGGGCTAGAGTCTTACCCTGCCTTGGTTACGCGTGGCTTTCTCCCGTCCTTGAGCATTGGCAAGGCTTAGTTCTATCTGCTTGCAAAGCACAAAACCAAGGCATCCCTGGATACTCAAGTTTATCAGTTTGTCCTGGTTTTTTGAGTCAGTAAGCATCTGCAACAGGGATGTCCGTTAATTCCAGTTGTCTTTCATGTTTAATTAACTTTCTTTGGTTCAGGATGTCTGTTTTCCCCTTGTAGGGGTAAGAATTTAGCAGTATTGTCACTTGCTTCTGTAATTTATATTAATTAGCTTCTCCTCCTCTCTTCAGACTTCAGTTTCTATAGAGGATTAGCTCTGAGCAGAAGTACAGATGATTGTCATCCTTGCAATGTTCAATATTAAAAAAACAATTGAACAATGTCCAGGGTATTGGAGACCTTTCAGTGTATTTGTCATGTGAATGCTCTTAAGACTGTTTCCTCTAATACAACAGTTTATCTTAGGGTAATAATGTAGTGTTTTTTGTTGTTGGTTTTTTTTTTTTTTAGCATATGCATGTTTATTCACTGTACGTTTCAGTTACTGAATTGCTTGTGGTACACCATCCTTTTTGCAACCTGTGTTTGGATATGGTTTTTATTTTGGGCCCTGTAGGTGACCTCAAAATACACTGAAATACTGGAAACTATTTTATACATTGAGAAAGTTCTGTACTGCCCTAGTTTACTTCATGTGTATTAATTTTACTAGTTGGCAGCTGGGTGCGAAATAAGGCAGGAGGAAATAATGTTCAATGTAAGCTGCTGTCTAGTAAATCCTTCAGTCTGTTATTAGACATTACCAAGACAAGAAACTGCCCAAAGACATGGCAAACTGGAAAGCTTTGGAGAGCTTCTTCTAATTGTGGAAGTCGCAGCAGGCTAGAGGTGTTTTCTGAGGTGTCTGCAGTATCCTGAGGAACCAAGACATCTGCAGTCAATCCTTTACCTAAAGAAAACAGTCTGTACTTACAGCAGAAGGCTTTGCTTCCACTGCAAAGTTAACATGATGTTGGTTTTGAAAAGGTTTTGCTGTCACAGCGTGTTAATGCGCAGGACTATGGGGAAAATATTTAACTGAATCTGCTGAGTAAAAGCCAATAGAATCTGCTGGCCCTGAGTTTTGGGAAATTGCCCAGTTGTCCTAGCAAAGACAGGACTGGATTCCTAAGGTAGTTGCTTCACAGAGGTCAGAAAAAAGCTAACTTTAATTTATCCCTCCTGCGTGGGTAATATTTTTTCACACCCCATCTTGGTGCGTAAGAGAACAGTTGCTGTGGAAGTTGTACATGAGGATACTGAGAGCATGTGTAAAAGTTCTGTATCTGCTCCGTCAGAGCCAAATGTTCATCAGTGACGATGTTTTACTCAACATGTCTGAAAATGAGTGATAAAGGTGCAGGTCAAAATTTTGGGACTTTGTTTTCAGGAAAAACTTGACAAATTTTAATGGAATTACTCTTCAGGCTAAATGAATCATCAGGAAATTTGTACATAGATTTGAACTTTCTGAAAAATCTTGATATTTGGGCTTTTTTTTCTTTTTTTTTTTTTGTCTGTTTTCCTAACAGAATCAATGACATTGTCATCATCAAAATACAGATCTTTGCTTGGCTTTTAAATAGATGAAAAATCCTGAATTTTAATTTAATTCTAAAGGTGATTCTATTGTTTTGTTATATACAGATGAACTAGAAACGTGCAATTTACTTCTGTTCATCTTCCTTGGGAATAAGAACAAATCATAGAATGTTAGGGGTTGGAAGAGACCTCCAAAGATCATTGAGTCCAACCCCCCTTCCAGAGCAAGACAGAACTAGAGCAGATCACTCAGAAATGCATCCAGACAGGTCTTGAATGTACAAATCTTGGTGATGTTTAACAGTAGTGTCTAGAGAGGTTCTCTACGAGTTTACTTACTGCTTTGGAGGAAATCTACAGACAAGGTCCTTTGCATTAAGGCAGTATTGCTGGATCTAGAGTCTTGAACACATTGTATGTCTGCGTTGGTGGGTATATCATAACGACTTCATTTAACAGTGTTTAGCAAACCGCTGGAAAGGATCTCGTTTTGGTCTGTGCTGCAGTATTGGCAGTACCGTGGATCAGATCCTTGCTTCTGATATATGTGCTCACAAGTCAAACAAGGTTTATACATACAGTAAAATTAAACTTTTTGTAAACCCTAATTCTTCTAATTTTTTTTCACTTCCATATTTCTTCTAGGCTTATTTCTATTGTTTTGAGAAGAAACCTACTTTAAAGCTACTGAATGTCCTTAGCTTGCAGAGATGAGCTTACCAAGATCAGAAGTATATTCAGGGTCGTGGTACCTACCTGTAACTGAGTCTAGGTCATAAGATCATTACGTAGCTAACTGAATCCAGAGGGCAGTGTCTGCAAATAATTGAAGCTGCAGTTAACAACGTTACGTTGCTTATACAGAGGGTAACTTATGTAGGAAACTACTGGGTGTGCAGAGCAAGAGAAGAAATGCCCCCTTCAAATTGTAAGAGTTGTTGAAATGAGTACCTGATCAAACATAGCAGAATTTGCCCTTGAATTGATCTAATTATGTCCAAGTTTTCATCATACGCTGTTCAGTTCAGTCTTCTGCAGTACAACGATCTTCCTCCTTTTCCTTTTCCTGCTATGCCTTGTTTTCCATCCAAATGACATTAACAAAAGAACCCACCAAATACTGGGATTGTTTTATAGTTTATATGCTGCTGCTTGCATCGATTAAAAAAAAAAAAAAGAAATTTTTAATCTTATAACATTTATTCATACAGTATGCAGTTATTGCTTGCTTGTAATTGAAATGAAGTCCATATTCGAGGGGCTTTACAGTGGCTTTTGCAGTTAATGGACTCTAACTTCTGTTGTACTGTAAATTTATTGAACTAAGGCTAATTCTGCATGAACTGTCTACAATTAGAAATTGTATTTCAATAGTCACGTGCTAGGACCTTTGTGGGCAATGCTGATGTGTTACATCTAACGAGTCTTTGCCAAGAGAAAGAGCTGCCTCCCGTGAACTGTACAACTTTTAGAGAACTGAATGAAAGTGAAATACTCTTTTTTTTTTTTTTTTTTTGGTGCTGTTGTTTGGTTTTTTGGTTTTGCTTTGGTTTTGTTTTTTTGCTGTGTATATTTTGATGTTGAGTACAACTTGAGAGAAACTAAGACCGCAATTTTTGGTAGGTTCAGCTGTTCTCAAAGAGGCTGCTAAATATTAGCTCTCAATGCTAACCTTGCACTGAAGTGAATAAATTAGGGCACATTAATGTGTGGCAAAACTAGTACAATTTGAGAAGTAGAGTCGGATGGAAAAATGTCTGCAGATGTTCTTATTTTCAGTGATGGAAGGATTTGACTTCAATTCCCTAACTGTAATATGAAGCAGAACCTACACAAAGTGATCTCTAGCCATACATATTCTTCAGATGTTTTGTTCAGGTTAGCAATATAGTGCTAATAGGGTGCAAAAGATGAAAATGAATCTAACATCTATATTATTGTAGCAAAGGAAAGAGTAAAAAGGAGTATTGGAAATAAGATGAACACGACAATCCAATACCGGTTGGCAAGTCCTCTGCTGTGCCAGACGAAGCATAGGGATATGTAGAGATCTGGAGATACTACATCAGTATTTCTGTGAAGATTGTTTTGTTTTCTGGTAACTAACTGTGTTGATCTGTATTCTCTTCTCTTGGGGGAGTCAACAGTCTCAATGAGTAACACCTAAGAGATGAAAATGTTGGTTTATATATTAATAGGAGTTAGAAATTAATATTCAAGATATTAAAACTCTTCTGAAATAAACCAATGAAAATGTACCATAAGTATATTAAAAATGACATTGGTATCATTAAAAAATGAATTACTATATAGCAGATTAGAAATGTAAACCTACTTTAGTTTGGGGGAAAAACCCCTCCCGTTGAAAAAGTGTTTTGTTCTCATTAATGTTATGTATTTTAGTAATAATTCTGTCATTAATTTTAATAGTTGATATGACCAAGGCTTTATGCTGTTAGTGACACTACATTTCAAAGCAGTGCATGATCTTAACTCTAAGATCCCATCATCTTGGGGGAAACCCACTTCTTTTTTGGTGGGTTGGTTTGATTTGGTTTTTTTGTTTGTTTTTAAATTTGCAAATAAAACATTGAGGGTTCCTCCATCACATCTAGCTGTACCAACATTTTCTTTTAGGTGAAACAGTCCATCATCTTCTCCCTGTTTGTGGTTTTTTTCTAAAGGCTTTTGCTTCATTTCTTACGGATAAGAACTGTTGTTGGTGCATATAGAAAATGTGCATAATTGGTACATACATATAATTGAAAAAATCGGTGCGTTCAGAAAACAATATTCAGATGTGCCAATCAAGTTTTTTTTTTTTTCTTGCCCTTTCTTGTGCATGATCTTGAGAGCCAGCTTTAAATAATTGCCATATTGTGGGCAACTAAAACCTAGAATTGTCATTAATAGCTAATATTGTAGCCACAATGGGGCTACAAAGTAACAAAACCCAAAAGAAATACAAAACCAATGGGCTTAAACAAATCTGAAAGGCTGCTTTCAGTTTGGTTCTGAACAGTCAAGAGAATCTAATTGTTATATGCAACAATTGAATGGACCTTACTCAGAACGTGTGTCAATAACATGTTAAAGCAGCTCTTAATGCACTCTCTTCTGTACCTTTTTGGACATGAGATTACACCCGAGTGTCTGATGGGGTGTGTGGGGCTTGGTTTGGTGTGTGTGTTGTGGTTCGGTTTGGCTTCTTTTTTGTTTGCTTGTTGTTTGGTTTTGGTGTTTTGTTTTGATTTTTTGGGGGCATGGGGGATATTACTGTTGTATCAGTATGGAAAAAGTTAATTCCACTTAATTTTAAACAGGTTTTTTTTCCAAAGTCCAACACAGAGCTCCTGATAGAGAAGCAGACAAGTGCAATAGTCCCTGTAAGAAATGTTTCTAGCCTGGTTTGTGCTACTACAGCAATCACGTATTGAAACAGTAACTACCAGAATATCTGCTCAAAAGGTGTAAAATCACTGCCCATTTGGGCTACATTCAGATGTGGTGGACAAACCAGCACCAGCTCTTGATGACAGATGGAGTGAAATAACAAAATATGCTCCACATAAATGGCATCCATCAGCTGTTGCTGTGTTGCTTTTTCTGCAGACTTGCTGCATGCATGGTGTGCAGAAGTGTACTGTGTTTAACTATTGCTCTTGGATGAAGCATACTCTAAAGTTTTACAAGTTCATGGGCAGTCAGATGCCCATCCCCAAAAAGTTAAGGGTTGGGGGCAGGGAGGAAACATGGCAACCAGTTGAAAAAAGCAGCAATAATAAAGAAGCCATAATTCAGTGAGTGCATCTGTGGACATTTCTTTCAAGCAATATCCTTACTGAGTAAGCAGAACATGTCCACTGCCTTATTGAAGAAGATGAGGGCTGAGGAGATGTCAAGTGACATCAATTAGTCAAAAATACAGCAAGTGCAGTTTCTAATACAAATTCTTGGAAAATGCACCTGGTAATCAGGTATGCTTATTGTTTTCTCTAGGAAATCATATGGATCAATAGTTACAAGCTGGGTGGGGAAATATGCTGGTACATTCCCAACAAGAACCATGAACATGCTTTCAAAAAGTTGTAGAAGAATAAAAATATACAAATGCAAGTGTTAGAAAAAATTAAATATGTAGCAAAAAAAGAACAGCCCCATGGAATCTTGTAATAAAGGATCTTGTATGAAAATGCAAAGGTACACTGAAAAAGGGTAGATAACGAAAATAACTGAGTAACTGCAATGGTTTGATTCAACTTGCAGAACTTGTGATATACAAGTCTCTCTCAGAGAAGGAAAGCTACTGAACTGTAAGGAAATCTGTTGAAGCACCTGCTCTATTGGCTAACCTGCAAACTTCTCTCTCTTAAAAGATTAAAGGTACTTATCCTTATTTTCCAATATAAACCAAATCATCTTTGGAAAAAAACTGGTAGCACTGGGCATCCCAGGATCTCCTTCCTCTGGTTTCTGAGTGCCTTCGGTAGTGCAGGCCATGCGACCTCATTGTACCGAAAAACGAACTGTAATTGCAGGAATCTGTTGTAGTTTAATTGCCCAAATGCTTTAAAATAGATGATTGAAATATAAAATAATACAGTTCAGGATGAACATTTATATTTACCCCTAGGACGTTTTGGTGCTGTTCTACCTTAAAGGGGAAAAAATTCAAAGCCTAACAGCTTGATTCATATTTGTTCTTCTTTGTTCCTCCTGTATGCAAGCTCAGCCTCCCGAATATCAAGCGGTTATGTTACCAAATGCTTTTAGCTGCAAAGCATTCCAGCATTCTGCATTGATATTTTGGTCCAACAGCTTAACCTGTTTCTTTCCACACACTCCAAAGACAGACAGATGGTTCCATAACATACGCCAATGCTCGGGCATAAAACTCACTTCCAGTAGCGTTCTACAGCTTCACACTGGCAGATCCCAGCGCGGTGTTTTCAGAATAGCGATCACTTCAGAGGAAGCCAGTTTGACAGAATGTGTTTTGGGAAGCTGGTTATAGCTTTGTTGATGGATATACATAAAATTGTAAGGCTTGTTTTTTGTATGAGAAAACAGGTCAGTTAACCTCTCTTAACAAAAATCCTACTCCAAAAGTTCCCTGTTCCCCCCAGAACTTCATCTGTGATGGTTCTGGTGCTCTGTTCTAGCCACGTACCGTAGGGATACACAGAGACACATTTGGTTGTATGGTGTGAACTCGAGTTAAAAGGCTCCAAATAGATTGTCTTATTGCAGGGTCGATGTCTAGCTGTCAGTACTTGGGGTAAGGCAGATGGGAAAAGGCTGGTTATAATGATTGAGCCATTCAAGTTAATGACTGGTTGGAGTGTTACACAACAAGCATATACAATCGTTTCCATCATGGGAGACAGGATCTTTCCAAGCAACTCCACTCTAGGAGCATATTGGGAACGCTGGGTACCAAAATATTGTTTGTGAGGTACAACTAATATTTTTCCTAATCAAAATATTACTTATTCCCCCCCTCCCTTATTAAAAGACTTGATTGCTGCCTTGAAAAAGATGAAAGTGCATTGGACACCTTTTGGAGGCAGTTATAAATAGACAATCTGGAAATAAAATGATATGGTTTAGATGTACTGGGCAACAGCCACTGAAGCAGAGAATATGTTTGCAGCTCTGCTTCTTCTGAGTTCCTGTGCCTCCGTCTGCCTAAGGAATGGGGAAGATGACATTTATGAGATATAAGTAAGAAAGTTAATTTAGCAGAATTATGCAAAGTATATTTTATTAAGTCTGTGTAAAGGTGCTTTGTGTTCTGTGTTGTTTAAAGCTTAAAATAAGAAAAAAAAATCTCTAACTTATGATGAGATAACAAAGGCAAGCAAACAGACCAAAAGGGAGCAAGTACATTGGCTTGCCCTTTGTCTGTGGTATTGCTGATATTATCACTGTGCCTGCCCAGCATTCTGCTTTTTCTCTACTCTGCCACCTCACCATAAAGCAAATAGGAAAACATTTCCATGAATCTGTCATCTTTATCAAGTGACTGTCTCAAAAGCACCAGTACTTAAGTAATAATACAGTGCTCCTGAGAGCTGGGAGAATCGATAATAATAAAATACTTCTTTAAATGACAATGTAAATTTTTAGGCAGTTACAAATATATTATAGCTTTTTTATCTGTACAGACAGAATAATAGTTCTAAATTAAATGCAGAATACCCTGTATTGTGAAAACCTGCTCATCATAGATGTTTTTAATCTGGTCTTACATTGTCATTTCTTTCTCTTTTTTTTTTTTTTAAGTAGAATTTAGACCATTGTAACTTGAACTTGGAATGTAAGCAATTTACAGAGCTTGTATTCTAATCACAAATTGCACTAGTTTATCCTAGTGCTTTAGGACTTAAGAGGGAAGAAATTAAATTCTTACAGGACAAATGTTTTGGGGTGGGGGAGGTAACACATTCCTCTTACTAGAATGGAGTGAGTGAAGCAAGTATCTATGGAAACTCTACTGTGGCGATGTCGTAAAGCAGCTACGGTGGAAGTGTGAAGAGGCACAGGATTTGAAATACGTGGGAAAGACCTATCTCAGGGAGCTGCTTTAGATACCCCAGATGGGTGTTTGCAGAAATGATGAGCCCTCAACAGTTGCCACCGACAGCATCCAGCGGCAGCTCTCATTCCAAATTGGAAAGTCGAGGTATGTCCTGCTTTTAGAGCTATCTTTAGAGCTATTCACTAGCCTAATTTTAGTTGTAAACTAATTTTTAAAAAGATTATGTTGAACTGAGTTTTACTGTGTGGATTTAGAATTATAAGGCCATTTATTGACTGAGCATAAGCTGCCAGCTGTGAAATGGTCAATTAAAAGGCTTATTTTAATTTTTCTAGGGTAGAACATAACACAGACCAATAGCAGTGATGTGAACAAAACAGACTCTCAAAACAGAGGTGTAGTGTGGTCTGCTAATAAATTTTAATAAGCCTCTTTCTTTGGGGCTTTGTTCTGTGTTCCCTCAGCCTTGCTTCCCCCTTGCTGTCAACTCAAAGCTTTGATGATTGCTTTCTGAAAATGCCTCACACGGACTCTGAGATATTTGTTCCTTTGTGGGATTCAAATCAAGATTTTCATCTTTGGTAGAATCTTCTCAGGAACTTCTAGCATTCTGCAGTCTTCCGTGTCCTTTGCAAGCAGAATTACACTTCAGGTGTCGGTACAAAACGGGAACAATATCCAAATGATAGGTCTTGTAGAAGACATTCCACTAAAATACTTTTTTCCCCGAGGCTTGAGTTCTAAATTTCCCCCTCAAACAACACTGTGTCCCTTTCCAGTTTAAATTTCCTTTATAGCTTTCAAAGTAGCTCGCTTGTTAAGCTGTGCATGTCTGGATGTTTGCACACCTCAGTCTTGTTGGGATGAAGTAGGTCAGAGCTTCAGCAGGCTACCTCACACCTCAACAGAGGTCAAAAGACCCGACAGAGTACGAGAAATACGTAGCTGTAGTCCATTTTTTTCCCCTAAATATTTATTGTAACTTCAACTTGGCAAAAATGCATTTTATGTTAATACATATTGTGTTTGATCTGGGGTGAAATTTGCTTTTGCTGGAACATAAGCTCTTAGCACCTTTGTGGCACTACAGATTACAGCACCTATAACACTTCCATATGGTCCTTGCTATATACTGAAGAATACCACAGGTTGTGCCTCTTACCTGAATGGACTGGTATACCCCAAATGAGATTGTAATCAATACAGAATAATTACTCTATTGTTTTCCTTTTTTTTTTTTTTTTTTAATGTCCAAGTCAACAGAACTGCCTTTGCTAATTGAGGGGAGATATTTTCTGAGATGACACCAAAGTTTCAACTCTGTGGGGAGCACATCTTCCAGTATGTAACAACCAATGCAGGTGTAAGGATGAACTGCTCTGTTGCAGCTTCTAATACAAAAAAGTCCATATAGACCTCAAAACACTACACCCAGTCTAGTATGTAGTGTAAATACTTTGTTGCTTACCGTTATGTTGGAAATGGTTCTGTCTCCTTTTTACTAACAGCACAAATAACAACTCAGGACAGAGTGGGGAGTTCCAGACTGAAGCCACATCATATTAGTCAACTGAGCTGCTTAATTTAGGAGTAGTATTGCTAGAGTCTCCTATTAGTGCCCAGAGAAAGAAGCAGATGTGTTTCAGTTCAGAATATTGCTCAGTTCTACTTCAAAAAACACCTGGCACAAAGATTTTAACGTTAACTTTCCTGCTTTGAGAAATATGTCCTATTTTTAATAACAAGATCAGGAATCTTGCTTGAAGCCTTAACAGCATTGTGTTCTGCTGCTAACACCTGGTGAAGACGTTAGTTCCGTATCGTATTCAATAAATGATCTCTGCTTAGAGAGGTTGGAGGCAACCTTTGAAAACACTACTCTCCTTGGCATCCTAAGACGAGGCCATGTTCCACAGTATTGGGCTTCTCTTGAGTCACACTGATTAAACTTTGTGTAATTAAGACAACTTCTCTGCAAGAAACACGAATCTGTATGATTGAATCCATATCAAATTTAGCTAATGCTTCCAAATCACTCATTTTTCAAAGAAATGCACAGTGATAGTGCATCCCTTGTCAAAATAATATATCATCTATTTTTTCAGTATGAGAAATAAGTAAGGTTACCCAGATATATATTTTTTTTTTTTAATCCTTTGTCACACACTTTGGTGTAATCGTTCAGCCTTGCCTTTCTCTGTTTTTTGGGTTCTGTATTGGAAATATATTGTTGACTGTATACAGCTGATTTTATATATAGTTTATTAAACGTGCTATAGAAATTCTGAAAGGAATATAGTGCTAGGGTATGTTAAGTTGAAGTCTTTGAAATTCTCTTAAGTACTAAGTTTTGGTGGAATAAACCCATGTTTTTATTATGACAACAAATGATTGCTCTCTAGTGTTTAAATGATGGGTATATAGTACTGAAGACTTAGGTTTATGTGCCTGTGCACCTTTTGTTTGTCGTGATGTTACTATGTTGTGTAATAGCTAACAAGCAGAGGACCTTTCAGGAGGTAATGCTGCGCTGTAGTATATTTGAAATTGAATGCATGAGTAGAAAGGTAACTTTGTACTAGCTGAAGAAATTATTTTACTCTCATTTGGCATGTTTTAGGAAAGGAATTATTGATTCTTGACATCTCATGCTGTGATATGTGAAAATATTGCCTGTCCTGGGAGGGCTTCTGGACATGTCCAGAATTAAACCCCGTGGTTGAAAAGAAGCGATGATATTCATTTTGATCCTTGGTCTTTTAAATTTTACTTAACGAACTTCTAATTAGAGTGTTGTTTTACTGATGTTAAATGAGTTCTACAAACTTTAATTGGACTGTTTTGTGAGAGATCCACCGTGAGCCATAGGCTGGAATATATAGAGGAGAGCTGCAAGTACCATCATCTTTCTGTTGCAGAGCACTGCATAGCACGGTCATAAAAATATTTTAGTATGTGCCTATGCAGTATAACTGCACTTTCAATGCTGTACTGTTCAAACACAGACTGTAAACTGTGTCTCTCTTAGATATGCATTTAGTGGAATAGGATGTCAAAGTAGAAGAACAGAGAAAGTGTTACATGCTGTGATAATAAGCAAGAGGCTCAATTCTCATTCTGAAACCAAGGAAGTGCAGTATGAAAATCAAGATGACATCTCACGTCTTCTTGTTTATAGCAGTGTTCCTACTGATACACAATGAGTTTCCAAGGCTTTATTTAAAAAACAACAACAAAAATTTTTGGGAAGTATTAAAAAAAGGTGGCGTTTGGTGCATTTAATGAAGCAAGTGATTTCATTCCCCTTGTACAGACCTTGACTTTCAATAAGCAAACTAGTTGCAGTGACACTTAAAGTAGCTGATGGGAGATGGGGAACAAATTCTGATTGCTGTTGGTAATTGAAGTTTCTGGACACTTCTAATGAGGACTTCTATCTTCTCACGAGGCAATCAAAGAATATGGCATTTGGTAATACATTTAATGGTTTATGAATACAGAAATCTGTATGCGTTTCTTGTTAGATAAATGAGGGCAAAATTATTTATCATTTGTGTTCCTAAAACTACCCTTGAGATACTTTTTGTATCAGATGCAGATAAACAATACTAGCAATATCAGTAATGAGGCATTAAGAAGAAAAGTAATTTCCCCGTGACTGTGCTATTGCATTATCTTTAGTGTTGCACAGAAATTTCTGGAGATGACAGCCAAATATGATTTCAGGGATAATGATGAATGACTGCCTACAAGCAGGCCTGATTTTTCATTATAGCTTAACAAAATGGTAGGCATGATGATGCTGAATGTGTGCCAAGATAGAGTTGTCACTAATACATTATGAGAAGCTAAGATACAAGATTTGAAAATGCACAAAATGAACATTGCAACGAAGGTAAACGGGTGAGTAAGTCTGAGGGGGAAGTTGTGTTGCCCTTATTTTCTATTGTTTACAAATACTAAGAAATACACTTGAATGTTGCATGCCTCAGATTTTTTTCTTTCTATTTTTTTTAAGTTTGTTTCCTCTGTTCTTGAAGGTATGAAAGTCGTAAATTCAGAGAGGGGGGCTACATTCATTTTGTGTTGATTTAGAATTAAAACAGTTCAAGTTTTAAATCTGCTACAACCTGGATATTTCAAGATACGAATTGTCCAGCTTTTTTGCTACACATGTGAAAAGCCATTGTCAGGCTGTGCTAGAATGTATTTTGTCCCTTTCCCATGTATAGTTTACCACTTAGGACATTTGATCCCTAGAATGACGTGTGGGACTTGAGTAACAAATGTAGGTGAAGTTGGTAACGTGGGGAAAGGAGACTGTGTTGTCCCAGTATAACAACATGTCAAGCAAGCATAGCGACGACTTCATGCTCCAGGCATCCGTGTCCAAATACTGCCCTGATTGGCTTTAATCGCTACCTTTCTCTATGCAGAGCTTCATCATGTGATTATCCCTGCCCCCTCTCCCTGTTCACTGCTGGCTTTATTTGATTGTATCTCTGTGTTAACATTTAACTCTTTAGAACCAAATTTGCATAGATGAAAAACAATTTATGTGCAAAACAGATTATGGCCACTGGTTGAACCCACCAGCCTTTCCAGAACACCATTTATCAGTGGCGTTTAATAGATGATTCCTACTGAATTAAACAAAGAAAAATCCTTTCTTGAAAAGTGAGTAGGCCCCCAATGAAGCCTTATTTTCATGGTCCTTTTAAACCTCTCCTAAGCATGGAAATAAAATGTGATTGCTGTCTTTATTCTGGTACATCCCATTCATTCGAAGCGTTTTAAAATAGTTCATAAACTGCCTTTTGATATGTAGCTTGTCTGTGCAAAGTGGCTAATTATTTCCCCTAATGATATGAATTAACGGTTAAATGCTTCAATATTAATCTGCCATAAAAAGATTTCTCACCCCCACTCAGGGCTCTTAGTTGACTTTTATGAACTAAAATGAAAAATACATTCATGGGTGATATCAACAGAAGCAGCTGTCACTGACTTCTCATTTGCATATTTTAATGACTAAGCTGATTTCCTTATCAGACATCAATTTTTGTGTGTATAAAATCCTGAAATCTTCAGATCTTAAGTAGTTCTAGAGTCAAATGAAAAAGTTTTTAGCAGCTATGAACTGATTGAGGGTTGAGGTAGGCGATGAAGGTATCTTGATTTCAGTTGTCCGTGAACTTTCTCTGCAGCCCAGCTGTAGCTGGACAGACCAGAGGATCTAGTGCTGGCTTTATTTCCTGGCCGTGTAGCATATAGTGCATAAAAATGCACTTGGAAGAAAAGCAACTTCTCCAAGTGCCTGTGTCATCAGTTTCAGCAGAAGAGCTAAAAGCTGAATGAAAATACAGACTGTGTTTTTGTTTTGGATGAGGTGGGTTTTTGACTTGCCCCAGAGCTGACAGAGGGCCAATCAACAGCAGAGGTGGATATCTAGCACTTGGCTCATTTATGAATCTTGCACCTTCCTAAGGACTCAATAAAATGATTGCACTTCTTTGGAAACACATTTATTCATTACACAATTAAATTAGCAGGACTTTTGGGGG
>JANHGN010008309.1:0-33414 GCA_024605025.1 Megaceryle maxima
TTAAAAAAAAAAATATATATATATATATATTCCATTCTGTCTCTACAAAAGGCTGATGAGGAATTTACAAATGTCCTAATCCCTTTCTAATCCTTTAAAATGCCGAGCTGTGATCGCACATGCTGTTTTGTGATTACGTGTCTTCAAGGGCTTGTTTGGATACTTACTAAGAGATACCAACTTTTGTCATAGAAAGCCAAGATTGCTTGACATGCTTTGGTTGCACTTTACATTCTTCTGAAAAGAAACATGAGGTCTGTGTGGAAAAGCAAACCATGCCCATCCTGCCTCATGGCACTGCCACAACTTCTGAGGACAACCTAGGAGCACTTCCCCCTGGAGGTGGCCACATCAAGTTTGTTGAAGATGCAAGCAGAGAAGTGCTCCTTTCCTTGCTCTCTGTCACAGCTGCTTCTCCTTTGCAAGTGGGGATAGCAATGGCTCATCTAGTTTTTAAAAACATTTTAGGACGTACATAGAAAAAGCTCTAGAGAAGGGTACAGCATATTATTACATTGTTTGGTGGTGCCTTTAGCAAGCACTTAATGGAGACTATGTCTGTTTTGTGTGTGATATTTCTATGTGCACAGATAACCAGGGCAGAGCCGACTCTTAAATGCTCATATGTGTTTAATTAGAGCTGCATTTTTAATCCTTTTAATTTGTATCTCTTTCTTAATAACCTCAGCTTGGCAAAGGTTGAAAAGGAGTAAGTTTCATTTGAATATTGGGTAAAACTTGGTAACAGCAGAGCAGATTGTTTAGCAAAAAGGTTACAGCATATTCTTTAAAGACTACAGGTAACAGTTTGGCTCCATTAAGCTCTGTAGCTAGCTAAGCCTAGGTTTTCATCCTTTGAAAATCATTTCAGAGAAGCTTAATAAAAATACACTGGAGCTCAGGATATCATCCAAGCTTGCCATGGGAAGTTTAACTATATCAGTGGGGTGTTATTGCCCTGTCATCTCAAGGCAGGTAAGATCACAGCAACATCAGTTAGTTTTTGCAGCACAGTTCTAAAGTCTTAAATAAGAATTTAGAGCACGGTTGCATTAACTTTTGCACAAAAGGAGAAAAAGTCATTGCAGACTGTTGCAATACCTGCTGATGAAAGGAAATGCTGTCAGAGGTTAAAAAACCCTACAGGGATACTCCAAGCTGAATTAGTGAAGATAGTTTCAATAATCTCCAAATCTTGAACCCAGAGCTAATGGAGAGGAACGAACCTATTTCTCAAGCACTAGCTCCTTTGTTTCAGATAAATGTGAAACTTCATTTCAGAAAAAAAGTCTTGTCATTAAATACAGTGTAACTTTAAAAGATGAGCAGATAAAAATGGCAAGTTTTAGTTGTAAATACTATCACGAGTATCACCCAACATACTGGTGGACCTCAGCCCTGGCCAATACTACATGAAGACAGACCAGATTCCTCAGCCAGATGACTTCTGGTTTAGAAGAAACAAGGCAAAGAGACCACATAAAAGCACATCAACTTTCAAAGTGACGTTTGGGTCAGTCTGTGGCATAATCTGTTTCTTGACAGTTTTGCTCTGCCATCAAAATCCGACATTTTGGTGTTAAAAATGACCACACTGGAGAATGGTCTGTGCCCTTCAGACAACACTGTTCAAACTCCCCCTAGAATACACACATAGGTATTTGGTGGGTTCGGTGTATCTAACTACTAATGGAGGCCAGTTCTCAGCCTCTTTAATTTTGGTGGTGATCTCCAGACACTTTCTAGAAGATGATAGGGATCACCATAAATAAAACTTTATTTTCCTTTGTTACCAGGCACAGGTCACTTGGAAATAGCCCTTGAACCCCAGAGGCTGCCACAAAGGCTGGAAAGCAGCACCATAGATTAAAAAAAAGGCCAAGTGTTAAAAGCAATGGCTTAATTTGCATTCTGGCAAATCTGGCAAATCACAGCATCTTTATCCTCAGGCCAACTATCACACTGACAGCAGCAACACAAGCTTACAAATAACCCCAATTTTCATTTCTGAAGATGTAAGGAGATAGCCCTGTTCACAGAATCACCAACCCAGGTCGCTGGACTGCTCACCACTTCTTCATTTTTGATACAATTCAATACGAATCCTCATTCCAGAGGCAGAAGGTTCACTATTACTTTCAGACAGCATTCCCTCCCCTGCCAGGGCTGATGCCTATACTTAAATTAAATATAAAGGCATGTCTCTGCATGAAACTCATTGCAGCTGTTGCATATCTGCATTAAGTGATCTTCAACAGTCATTGTGTGAGCAGCATGTCTGCACCACTTTGATTCTCTCTGACTACTCCAATTTTGCCACAGATTGTTGTGGCCACATAGAACTGGGATGTTTTGAAATCAATAATCAGTACTCTGGTCAAACTTCTTGCTCAACATTGCTCCATGTCTTTGCTGTCCGTGTTTGATGGGATATTTCATGCTGGGTATTATATGATGCTTCCCAGAAGGCATCAGAGTTCTCAGACAAAATTATATAGTTTTCATAATTCCTTTTGTTCATCCCACCACTCAGTTGTTTTCATATGGACCATTTTCTGACATTGTTAAGAATAGGGATAATCCTTGTGATCGTGAAATGCCACCATCCTAGAAAAAGCACACAAAGCTCACCACACGAGGGGAGGGTTGCAGTGTCTTTGTGCAGAGGGATATAGAGCTATTGATATTTGCAAATACCCTGCTTCCCCTTCACTAGGAAAAAGCCAACTAATGTGATACTGAGAGTTCAGCTGTTGCAGAGAACCTTTATCAGAGGGAACTCTCAGAGTTCACCGTAAGACATACTGCTACAGCGTGGATCAGGGCTGGGCTAATGAATAGGCTTTCTTAGGAAGTAGAGGGTGGTGTGATCCCATCTAACATACTTGCGTTAGGGTGCAAAATAGTGCATGACAGACACAGCACCTTCAAAGTTACACATTTGCACGTGCTGGGGGCTCAGAGCTGTATTCTGCTTTTCCAGGTACAGGTGGTGGCTGCTTATCTGCCCTTTCTAGAGTGAAAGAGCAAAGGATTTTATTACTCTGGTTGTCTGTCAGTGAAGTAGTCCATCTCTGGCACAGCTGCACTGACAAACATAGCCCCAAGAGAAGCATCCAGTGCAGAGGTAAACAGAGAAATGTAGGCTGTTCCTCCATCACGTCCCCACATCCTTTCTGCTGTTCACCTTTTCCATTGTGCTTCCAAAATCCATTCTGCAAATATCCACCCGTGTTAATGATACAAATTCTTTGAATACCTACCTGTCCAGAATTCCCTTTTTAGCAATATTTAGATTGACATTTCAAGCCAGTGCTTTCAACTACACCTAAGTCAGAGCATGATGGCAGCTTCTAGGGAATTAAAATGAGAGGATGACCTCTACTCACTTGTCCAGCCAACAGTGCTAAAACAGTGTCTTGTCTTAGTTTAACTTCTGTTTTGTAAAGTAGCTCAGTGCTGAGTGCTGGAATCTCTCACAGACAGCCCAGCTTCTCCTGGTAACAGCAAATTCTGCAAACTTCCTGAAGTGTGACCTGGAACAGTCCTGACTGTTCAGCACCTCCACCACAACGGTGGCACTGCCTCACAAGCACCGCAGAGCAGGGGCAGGCACACAGCTCCTGTGAGTCAGCAAACCAGCCAAAGCAAACATGGGAAGGGATCTGCAAGTGCTCCAGGAGATACACACACTCCTACTTTACCGTGAAATCTTCACAACCAAAACCCATTTCCAAAGCAGACTGATAATATGTACTCAGATACTAGAGGGTGCACATCAAGCATTGCTTCCAGATGCAAAAATCTTTAGAGTGATCATTAAACAACCTACAATGATGGCAATGGAAGCTCATCACCACTGACTGGAGATGTATGGACAGTCCTAGCAAAAATGCAACCTGCTCTCAGTAGCAACATGAATCCCACCAGGATGGCACATTGCTAGAACACACTGCTCTTTGGGGATCGTGCTGTGCCGCTGCTTAGCTGGCAGTTATTTGCTGAGACCGGTAACGCCAAGAGAAGAAAGAAGCAAAATCCATCAGACTGTGCCACAACCAGTTGTATCAGATGTGGCCAGTGTGAAGGAACATGTTAAAAGCAGAGCAAGTGCCTCCCTGATGCCCTACTGCCTGAAATGGTCTGAAACCACACACTGATGCCAACAGCTTTAGGAGGATGCCAACCTGGCAAGCAAGCCAGATCATTGTGCCATCTTCTCAAAAAAACCCTTCTCTGCCTTTGATATGTTAATCCTGCATAAGGCAAATTCTCCCATTAGAATATAGTCCATTCTGGTCTCCGTGCAATCTGCATTATCCAGTTCAAAGTTAAATTAAAAATCCCAACCTGTGTGAATGTTGCAATCACATTATGAAATCTGTAAATCTATTTTTAATGTCTTAATGCTGCTCTAGCTGAAGAAGGCAAATAGACTGCTGCATTGCATTTGCTTTATACTTTTTTAGATTCTCATGCACTAGTTAAATATTCACTCTGCAGTGTTTGCATTTCCAGTACTGCAAGACCCTAAAATAGAAGACAAGTTTTTCTTTCCCTCTTTTGTTTTTAAAATTCCAACTACAGGCAGCTTGACTTGGGGATCTCTCCAACTCCAATGTGGAGTACTAAACATTGCAAGGAGAGCTGCTGAAAATGTTTCAGTGTAATGCAGATGCCAGAAAATAGGATTTAAATCCCAAGCATGCAGCTATTTACAGTGTTTTTAGAAGATGATGGAACCAAATACTTTATTTATTTCAAATTTAAGATATATTAGATGTTAATTCTGTGAGTAGCTTGTTTTTAAGAAAGAAAAAATTTGAACATAGTTGGAACAACTCAAGCAATGGGCCCAGCTCAACTATCCCAAATCAACATTTTACAGAACATTACTTCAGGGAGTTGTTTGCACTTTTCATTCTGAACTGGAATGGAAACAAGCTCTGAAGCACTGGAATTTTCTGTGGAACAAAACCTCTATTTTCTGACCAACTATCTTTGAAAAATCAGTGTATTAAACAGCCAAATAAATCATGCTGTTTTCACTTGAGAGTAATCCTATTAAAAGACAGGCACTGTCTCTCCACTGTCTTCTCCCTCCAGAGATGTTTTCCCCTTTTTGTAGTTCATCTCTTTATTACTATTAGTATTTCTCCAATCATAATTACAGTGCATTCCCTGATATTAAGTGCATACAAGCCACATAAGTATGGAAAAAACTGAGAAAGAAGGAAAGGACAAGAGATTTACCCTGTGATCCCAGGTTCTTCAGGGCAGTCACTATAGCAAATTTCTGTGCTACCCTGACCATATGCAGCAGCTCTTTCTGCACTCTGGAGCCCTGTGCAATGCTGCAACATCAGCTACTTACTGTTACACGGAGTCACAGGAAATCAGTGCACGTGTCTGTAGGTGACGGGGGGAAGCTTTAGCAATGCTGTTGGTATTATCAACTGACATTTATTAAGCTTGAAAAATTGAGAAGTCTTACAGCTCAGTTAGGGAGTCTCAGAAACTTTGGGTAGCAGAGAAAGAGATCAAGAACTTATAGAAGGGATGTAGTTCAGCTTTAGGTTTGCGAAGATGTCACCCTGGGCTTGGCTCTGCGCTGCCCGCCTGGGCTGGCTCTGTCCCCACCGGCTGCTCCTCCTGCAACTCGTGAATTACCGGCCCCGGCTCCTCTCTGGGCTGTACTGTTGGTGCCACCACATGGACAACAGGACCAAGTGCAGCTCCCCTTTAGTCGCTGCAGGGTTTTGGCGCAAAGCCAGAAGGGGGGGGGAGGGGGAAATATGTTTTAAAGAATCGATACAGTTTAGTGATCTACTAGTAGTGAACCTACTGCAGTTTCAGCTCAGCAGCTCGCACTGTGATTCGAAGTGGATGCGTTTTACGGCACCCAGCTCCCCCACCCAGGGATGCTACAGATGCACCGATGCCCGCTGGCTGCTTTGGAGACCGCATTCACCAGGAGCACACCCTTGTACACATTTACTGGTACTTATTCTCAGGTAGGTGGTGTGCGTGACACTAAATCTTCCCCCATTCAGTCAAATTCCAGCTCTTTCCTGCGGTCGGGTTTTAAGGGCAGGAGCGCTGGGATGGTTCCGCCGCTCGACCTTGCCCTGTGCAGCTGGCGGCAGCCGCTGCAGCCAGTCCGACGGGTATGTTTGAGACTGTTTAATGATTCCTTAAAGAAGGGAAACATGCAAACCAAATGAGCTATGAGTAGCTTAAATCTCAATGGGGAAGTAAATGGCTACAGCTTAAGAAGATCCAACCAGCCCAGCACGCCCGCTGCTGACCACAATTCAAATGCAAGCAGATTCTGTTTCACTGAGTTAAACAAGAGCGCTTGTTCAAATATTAGGAAAGTCAGGAGAGAAAAAAAAAAAACAAACAAAAACAAACAACCAAACAAAACACAAAACACCAACAAAAAAAAGAACCCACACGCTCTTGGAGAAACAAATCCTGCTACGATGGATCAGCTCCATGGACTAACCTGTGATTCTGACCTAGGAGTAACTGTCACCAAATATCCCTGAGGAAGGTGCAAGATAGACACCTCAGCTCATCTCTAAACTGCAGAGACATTAATAGTTAAGGGAAACTTTTACAATAAATATATAAGAACTAGGCAGTGTGTTAAGTGGACACCAAAAGACTAGAGTTCAACTTCATAAGCTCGAACAGACAATGCAGCCGCGTTTTCATCCTCATTAGTGTGATTTATTGATCTCGCATCCCAGCAGGGAAGAGGGGCTTCAAAGGACAGTTATGGGCTTACTAAAAATACATGTAACCAAATCAGGCATACCATGTTCTCATAAGTAACATGTAATGCAAAGCCTAACTGGCAGCTGCTGCTCCAACAGACAGGATGGGAGCTGGGACATGGCACTCTCAGCGCTGGATGTGGATGGGAATCGTTGGAGGGTGGGAAGGGCACGTGTAGGTTCTGTGGTTGGCCTTGGCCAGTGCTTATAATCATTTCCACTCATAAGCATAAAAGAGTCAAATATTCCCCCCACCCCCCACCATTTAAAAAGTATCTGACCTAATTATTACTATCCCTGTTGTGTAAATTCAGCACTTTGTCAGTCTGAATAAATGTACATTAGCCTTAACATGAGTTAAACAAGTTTAAACAATGAAGGGAGCTTTGTAAAGCTCCCTTGCTTTTTAACTTACTTGACACCACACTAAAGAGCCCATTTAGACTAAAGAGTTCAGCACATTTTGGGACCCATTAAATACCCAGGTTGAGACTAGATATTCCCTTTTTCTTTTTTTAATTTGTGCTACCTAGTTGCTAAAGTCAGCATAATTGAGCAATAAGCTGCTTTGCATTTCTTTAGCTTTGTAGGCAAGTTGAAGAAAGCTACACCCATCCCGTTCAATGCAGCCCTTTCAATGCTAATACCTCAAACCCCACTTATCACCAAGAAGTGGAGACTGAGTGATTCCTCAGAATTACTTTTAATTAAAAAAGAGGAAACTCATGACATAAAAATGTGACATTCACATCTGCAATGAAAACTTACGCTGTCAAATTGTTTCTGTTTTAGGCTTACAAGATATTTCTTTCCACAGTTAAGTCAGCCTTTGACAGCCCACAGAAAAGCATTCCTTTTCTGCTTACAAATTACACTGTACCCTGATATGAACACCTTCCATCCTCCAAACATAGTCATTAAGTCTTAAGACATCCTCATACAGTGAGGAAAGAATTTACATGGGAGAGAAGGGAGTGAAAGATTGGATGTCCATCCAAGGAAGAGGGAAACACCTTCTTTCCAGCAACATGGAAAGGAAAGAGATTGAACGTTTTGATGTTCTCCACTGTGGATACAGCTCTGCTCTTTAAAAACTGCAAACCAGGGAGCAAAATAAGTAATATGTGCAGTGACAAGTTACAAGTCCGTCCTGACTCAAACTGCCATAAGAGATGTGCCCTGGAAGATGAGTAAAGTTCAGCTGGGTCGAGCAGCAGCCTGTCTTGGCTGCGTGAATGTAAACCAGCCCCAAACAGAAAAAGGCTGCAAAACCAGAGCATCCATCACCCTGATCATTCCCTGCTCTCTGCACTCCTTATCACCAAGCAAAGCACTGTCTGATTTCTGTAGGCAGTAGAAAGGAGGCGGCAAATGAGAAGGAACAAGGGAAAAACTGGGTAGCAAAGGCTCTAGTACAGTCTGACAGATGAATGCTTCTGCAAGAAGGGATGGTTATTCACCGACACCCTTAGCATTTGAGAAAACCTCTTAGAGATGTTGCAAATACTACACAAAGTTTGCGTTCTGCTGGGTGTGTTACAAAGAGCTGGTAGGGCAACATTTTAGAGAATTTCATTTTACTCAATGTCATGGTGAAATTGGTTCTTCCCCACAAAGTTCTGTGGTCAATCTGCAAATTGAATTCTGTCACTGACCTGTAAGAGGTATTTCAATCCACATGAAGTTAAATACTTGACAAAACCACAGCTATGAAATTGTCTGCAGGACCTCCACAGTAACCGGGCAGTTAGATGGATATTTAGCTTAAAATCCTGGTTTATAGACAGAATTCCTATCAATGGATTAGGATTCCATCCCTCTTGCTCATTTTGAATGTTGGTAAAGTTTAAAACACAGTAAAAAAACAACTCAATTATAATTTCTAGCTGTCAGGAAGGAATTACATCAGCTCCATCTTACAGAAGGAAATCTGCGCTGTCTAGCAGTAATCAGTTCCATATTTGTGAAGCCTTCCAACAAAACACTTTTTGTCTGTGATTGGTATTCATCTTAGGACATACTGATTTCAGACCCTCTGTGGATTGTAATGTATAAACAGCCCTCTTATTTTTAAATGAAACTAAGAAACTATTTGGCAGGGTCAGCGCAGTTCTGAATCTGGAGCAGAATATACCAACTGCAACTGGCGTCTCGGCTGCAAAGCAAGCAAGCCAGGGCACTTACAGACAATTGTGTTAGTTCAGTTTGGTTAAGAACAGGACATTAATATGAAATATTTTAATCTAACAAGCATCATGTTTTAAAGAGAACTTTAAGCTTTTTTGGGTCAATTTGACAGGCATGTGATGATCTCATGGCATGGAAGTTGGAGATTCAAGTAGGGAGATTTCAATAAAGTCTCCCAACCATCTTAGCAAACCACATGCACTTTGCCACTGTCTGCCTCTCAAACTTTATTCCCATTAGAGAGAAGATAGTTCTATGATGAATTCTAATGTAAATGGTCAAGGGAAATAAAATGTAACATATCCTTACAGAATGCACTCTGGCCCCTGAAGCTTATTATTGACTAAAGAGTTTTATCAGAAGGATGTCACTAAATTCCAGAACAGATACTACATGTTTCTCCTCTTCAACTCTGCCTTCCCCATGGCTGTTGGGGGTACTGCTTTTTGTGCGAAAGATTTTAGTCTAATTTTCTAGAGATTCAGGGCTGCCACACCCTCACTTGTACCAGCAACACTGTAAAACATTGTTTAATTGCAATTAAGATTCACAGAGATACAAAACCATTGAAGACATGCTGCTTTTAGAGGTCTTGTGGAAAAAAACGTCTGGAGAGACAAGATCTCCAACAGCAATACCTTATAGAGGGGTAGGCTGCAGGGCTCAGGCTGATCAGCACGTAGCCTAAATGCTACTGAAAACACACGGGAAGGAGCTGCTGGTACATCAGCAATACAGTGAGGTCAGGAGATGCACAAACAATGGAGGTACTAGGGCCTAGGTAGTAAAGAAGGGAAATTCCCTTTTACTGTGGTGTGCAGGAGCCAGGAAAGAGCCATCCACCCCAAACTCACCTTTGTCAGCTCCAGGATGTCAGGCATGCAGAGTTCAAGGCACACAAGGTTCATTGTCCTCCATGAAGACAAAGATCCAGTGTCAGCACCTCCAGTCCTCTTTGCAGATGAGCACATGGCAGAGGTGAACACGAGTGGGTTTGCCAGCTGCAGCAGGGTATCAGCTGCTCCGCAGCATCTGCTGTTATGGATCATCAGGGACAAGGGGAACAGGTAGGTTTTGCCTATCCCCTGAAACAGCACGAAATATCACATCTGATTTGGTGTGACTAGGGAATAAAGTTGCAGCATTGAGCACCAATAGCAGGCTGATTCTGCTGAGTCCAAGTGTGCAAATACCCTCGGGTTTTCAGTTTTAGAGGTACTGATACCAAAAGGACTGAACGCTCTGCAAGTGTGCTGAAAGACAGACAGTTCACAAGACTGTACACCAGGATATGCAGCTTTGCAGTCCTTTCACTACTGCATATCTAGGGCAGGTTTCATGACCAACATTTGATTACTGGGCTATGTGACAGAAAGTTGTAAAAAAAAAAAAATCCCCCTGTTATACGACTGATGCTAATTGGATCCTTTTAAGCCCTTCAGAAGAGACGCCAAGGCTTGAACATCATGGAAACAGAACTAACTGTTCAATGAACTCCCCGGAATAGACACATGGATGCAATGCTCTGGGAGACTTATGTGGCATCTCAAAATATACAGGTTTCAGATTAAGACTTCTGCAGTGTTCAACTTTTACCAACATTCAAATTCACCTAGGTTAAAAGAAAATTAAATTGCCCTCCCCCACGAAAAGCAAACCACAACAAAGCAAACATCCTCCAGCAAACTATTCACTTGAATCTATTAAAACTTGCCAAGTCAACGTTCCAGTCTCAACTGCCTAACCCAGCCTGCCAACAACAGAACTGTCAGTTTTTTGCTCCTCTATTTTACATTAACAAAAGTCAATTGTGGCAATGAATTGCATCACATGCCAACAATATATCACATTCCTTCACAGCTGTGTTTTGTCAAGGGAAGAAAAAAACCTCATCAGTCACTGACAACACTTCTATAAACCATAAACAATTTAAGAACTGCATCCACAAAATCAGGATGGTAAACTCCCAAGCAAAATCCTAACAAAGTGGCATAGCACAAACTATCAGCTAACTCCAGATAACAAACTCAACTGTATATGAAGAATATATACATTAACCAGATCGCAGTAGTCAGGAACTTAAACAGATGATCAGGTCAGACTGAAAAGAAGTGGTTACCATTACACCCCATGGAGCAGGAAAGCCTGTTACCAGCTCAGCAGGCTGGACTTTGCCTAACATATTGTTAAGAAAAGGGAAGGAAAACTGCGTATTGTTTTCCTGCATTCTTCAGCAAAGTAATAGCTAAATCAAAAGCATTAACTGAACTCCTGATAGGATTTATAACTGATGTAAAGAAAAAAATGCACTTCTATAAAACACTAATAGGGCTTTAACGTGTATTGCCAAAATAGAATTAGACTTCAAATAAGGGCTTATACTATAGTGTAACTTTTAGTGCAGTAAGTTTATTATCTGCAGCTAACAAATAATAAAGGATAATAACGAGGAGGAAAAGAATATAGAACAGTGAGAACAAACCTGACTACTAGACATGAATAAAAAATGTGGCTGAGTGCTTCCTGGAAGCTCAAGTAAACCTCAAACTGTTTGATGTGATGTATATATGCATTCACATCTTTGGAAAATAAAAATGTTTACCACCATATAAATTCTACAACAAGCCAATTTTTAATTATACCTATCAAAATAATAATACAATCCTAGCAGTTTCATTTAATATGCTTGAATCACAGAGACCACCTACAGAAATATAAACACAGCATTTGAATCTCCAATTAACTATTGCGAATTATAAATGGGGACACTTTTAAAAGTAAATTAGGAGGATAATTAATCATTTTCACAGACAAAGGTAACAATGTAACATGATGCAGTGGTTTTAAAAGCATCCTACTTTCTGTATTTCTATTCTGGCTAGTTTGTGCCAAGGTTATAAAAGCATCTTTTAATTTTAAAAGAGGAAGAGAGGAAGGTGAAAAGCTTCCCTCCCTCCCTCTGGTCATTTCATGTAGATATTATTGCATTCAAGTATCCAGTCACTAGATCACTGCTATGGAACATTAACATTTTAAAAGGATTCCTGTGTTTGGGGAAAAAAGCTAAGAATAAAAGGGCCAAAGGAAAACCCATAAATAGTTATTCCTTTCTAACACTGACAAAATGAGCACTCGTGTATCTGTTCAGCTGAACCTGAAGCATTATGGTTATACAAGACCAAGTTTTGTTTAAACCAACGTCACAGGGATAAAAAGCATCAATATAAAAGCAAAACTGAGTGACACACTATGCTCAGCATCTTTCTGTAACAAGCACTTAAAGTTAATGTTTGCTCTTCAGAATTTTGTCAGAAAATAAACCAATGTGTACTAGAGACTGCTGTGAAAGCAGCACATTTCAGTTGCCTGCAAAGTGAAAGAGAAGTGTTCTCCAGGGCTAACTCCACCCTTGCAGGGTTCCCTCTATCAGCTACCAATGGGTTTGACTCTCATGACACTGGTGCTCAATTGTTTCTCACTGAAAAGCCAGTTAAGATCTGCCTGCTCCTGCTCTGTCACCACCTGTTTTGCTCTCACCCTGTGCAAACGCTCATATTTTCATGTAAGCTGCTGAATTCAAGAGGCAAATTGCTCCTCAGAGATGTGCACAGAGCCTCCATTGTCTCAGCAGAAAAGGAAAGTCATGCTTTTGTTCCTCCACTGTATTCTAATCCTCTGACAAAAGAAAGTTTGGACCCGACACTTCTAACTTTAAAACACACAAGGACAAATAAGACCCCCAAAACCTTTCTGGGAAAGAAATCAGCCTTACTATTACAGGCTTATCTTTATAGATAATGATGTAAAAGTGAATACCCTGTTATTAAAAACAGGCTACAGCAGTATGGACAAGAAGAATGCTTTCATATATCCCATCAAAAGGTAAATGACTTGAAAATACTTACAGAACCTTCAAGAAACAGACACAAATCCTACCAAAGGCCCAGTTAGCAAGTACAGAAGAAAAGCATTATTGCTCTTTTTACTGTCAGAAAGTTTAAAAAAGTTTGAATTTCTGTACTAATACGTTGAACAGTTGCAGCAAATACTGACAAGAGGACAGCAGGCAGATCCTCCTACTAAAGACACTAGCTGATGTCACTATGAATGACAGCATCCAACTGGGAGAAGAAATTTTTTTCTGCAAATAATCCATCATTTTAGAATGAGGTCTGCTGATACTGTGGGGATTCCAATGATCTATTTCTTATTTAACAGAAGTTGCAACTAACACAAGTCCATTAGTTATTCACAAGTTTATAAACAGCTTACAAACTAAATAACTGCAGATAGTACCAGATTACAACAAAGGTTCTGCGACGGAGCTGTACAGAAAGAGCCTTAGGGAAGAAAAGCAGTAAGGAATGTTACAACTGAGCTCATCGTTGTTTCAGAAATAGTATGCTGTGTGAGTAACCCAGTTGGAACACTCCTCCTTTGAACGTTTTGCTGAGCTGTGTGTTGTAAAAATTGATTTGTATGCCTCAGATTTCTCCTCGCTGGCTGCAATGGATCTCTTCGTAGTAGCAGAAGCCGCCTTAGTGACTTTTCCTGGTACAGTTGAATTTCCATTATCTGTCAGAGAAAAAGGAATAGAATGAAGCATGCAGAACAGCTTAAAACTGATAAAATTATTTAAATAAAAGATGGGGAAAAGCATTTAAAAAGTCCTGTGCACAGAGGTGAAGTATATACATTTTTTCAGGGCTACTGCAAATCCATGCCGTGGTTGTATAGAACAGCAACCCTCTTCCTAGCTTTTAGAATTTATGCTCAAAATGCATTTAGAAATCTTGGAGAGAGAGGAATTCTTTCCTACTTGTGTAAATCCCTTGCACTGTAATTCAGTATTGACAACATTTATTCCCCTAAGTGAAAAATGGCTCTGAAGTCTAGTCTTAAGAAAGAAACATGAAAGTATTCCACCCCCCTCAAGTATTGTTTAGAAATTAGCTATCAAATGACAAAAGCTCAAGTTGTGACACACTGTCCCCAGGGAATCCATCTCCTCCCTTTATTCTTTGCAAACTCATTTATGACCAATAACAATGGTCTGCATAATTTTATATTTGGGATAGGAAAATGCCCATCCCTCTGTTTCTGATACCATCTCAGTGTATTCTATCTACTGCTACAACACACCCCACCCCTTCGTAACTGTTTAATCTTCTGAGGTTGAAGGATGGTATTTTAAAAAGCATGTTCCAAGTCCTTTGTGAAAAGAAACAAATACATAGAAGTCTGCAGAAACTCTGCATATTTAGTTTAACTGAGGCATACCAGCATGTAAACAACCAGCAGGGAGTCTGTCTGAAAATGCCCTTAACTGATTTCCACATGTAGTCATAGGACTTATATGTGTAATCCTCAATCATCATAGATCAGACCCTTTTTATATTTGGGGAATGCTGCTTTTAATGCCACCAATGGTTGTCTGGAAAGAATTAACAAGCCCTGGATGTGACAGAACTAATATGTATGTTGCAAGTCCAGAAACCTTAGGGTGCCATGTTCACAAATTAATTCCCATGCTACTGGCGTTCCTCAGTCCATGGATTTTCCATTATTTTCCCTCTCTCCCCTCAGTCTCTTGCCAGTTAATATAACCAACTGCTGCCAGAAACATCAACCAATGACCTGACATTTCAAAAGGGGTATTTTTCTTTTACACTCTTGGAAAAGAAAAAAACCATAATTAGAATTACCATGTTCCATCCAAGAGCAATTATCATCATCTGGAATGAAACATTTTCCTAAACCTATCCTTTATAAAAATAGACAGTAGGGGGCAGGTGAGGCATTTCTGATGGAAAGTCTCCCAGCTTCTCACATAGTTTACCTACAGTTCATAATTTAACTATTCTCAGGTTCTTCAAACAAATTATACTGATCTGTTCTGTAACATACGTGATTGAACACCTCATACAGAAACCTCAGACTGACCATACCCATTCTTAAAAGTTCTGTATGAAAAAATCATTATGAGTTAGAGACAGTAAATAACAATACATATTAAATAAAGAGAGGGCACCATCCTTTGGACTAAAGGGCTGCCAGGTTTACTCCTAGCTGCATGACTACTGTAGGCACATCAGTACAGCCTGAAGTTATATTCCACTGCTCCTAGTGACACACAGCAAATTAGCAGCTAAAACGGAGGACTAGAAGTAGGCTCATGAGCTTGGGATATTTGAATACACTTCAGTGAACTAAAATGTCATAACAGATTACTTGACCACTCGTACTTTCCTCACACTGCCTCCTAGACAACAAAATAGATGTACCAAACCCTTGGCCATATCACTGTGTGAATAACCTCTAATCTCATCCATTTGAGTTGGTTCCCACTAACTTAAAGCAATATTGGAATGACATAAACAAGCAAATCTGGCTTGTTTCTCAGTGGGAAAACAATGTGCAAGGTGGTGAAAAGTGTTTATTATTTTTATTACTTATCTGCATCACTACAACACTTGGCAATCACAAGCCTCAGCAGAGTTCTAGGTATTTTGTGAAGGGATAGTAAGAAGTTGGTCTCTATTTTATGGACTGTTTACTCAGAGCCTAGAATGATGGATAGCAGATGGGATAAAGGCAAACTAAGCAGAATAGGGAAAACTGGACAAAGAGAAGCCCTCATACATTTCTGTACAGTGAGTTTTGTAGATTTTGCAGATCATAAAGCAGGGCTCCATTTTAGGAAAGTTAAATTGACTACAGTTCCTATAGAACAAGATGACTTGTGCATGTTCATGAGGCAGCTTCCTACTCCAATTTGGACAGGCAGCCTTTCAGAACAGACTTCTGAAAGTGAAGGGTTCTCTGAAAAAGTGAGCCACGACATTATGGCTCCCCTGAAAACAGGAGTTGATCTTTTACTGAGAAAGACAAAAAAAAGTAGCGAGAGGATAACTTCTGAAAACTGTGGTACAAACTAGACAAAGAAAGATCTCTCTTAAAGTATTTTTTCAAAGCAGAACTATTTGTTCACGTTTTTCACATTTAGATTGAAGAAACACACCAACCTGAACTTTTGGTGAAGATAATCTGCCTCTTTTCCCCAGAACTAGAATGAATACAATCCTTTCCATTCTTCACCTTTGAGGGACCTGGAGAATCTGTGAAAGAAAAAAAAAAAAGAAATCCTGAGTCTGCTTCATGAGTCCAAAGGCTACACATAATTTGTAGCTGTGACATTACCTTCAGCAGTGTCTTGCTGAGAAGTTGATTCTGCTGACTTGCATTTCTTTGACTTCTGAAACAACACAAGCAGAAACCTGGTAACATACTTAAAGAACATAGAACTCCCAACTTGCATTTGATAAAAATATGCTAAATGAAATTGTTTGTCTATGTCTTATACAGTGGAACTCTTCCTTCCACAACACTGATCCACATTTTTGTTATTACTATATGGAAAAATAATAACCTTGGGAATCTTGAAGTTCTAAAAGAAAATTGTGCAGGCCAAACCTAAACTGTCTGGATATGGTACTTTGGTTTGTATACATTGCAGGGGGGGTGTGTGTGTTATCTTCATTAAGATAATCTGATACTGAACTCACAAGGCAGGACAGTAAACTGCACAACATTATTAATTACAGTTAACTGTGTTTAAAGACTTTTTCAGTAAAATTTCTGAATAATTCTGCATCTCATATCCACTTCATTTTATTTAGTTAATAAAAAAAAAAACCCCTCTTGGGTAACTTTCAGTAACTGGACCCTTTGTTGCAGGATTGCTTGGGAAGAAATGATGCAGACAGTGAATCTAAAAAAGCATCTGTGGACCAGATTTTCCCAGTGAATGTGTTTGTCCCGATTAAAAATACACAAAAAAAATGCCAAATAGCAGCAACAAGAATCCTATTACTGGCTTTGATTATAGAAATGCTAAGCTGAAAAAGAAAGATGCATTAAAACAGTCATTTAGTGGTGCTATCACAAAGTTGACTCTGTATACGTTCATAATGAACATATTTCAAGAAAGATACATATACTCAAAGAAAATAAACACTTTTAAATGTATTGTAAAAAACTGGGAGAACTCATGCTGTCAAGCATATGATTAAAGATTGAGGGGAAAAAAAAAAATGACACACCACATGGTGCTGCAAAGCTCAGCCAGAAGGTGGTGGCAGAGGGTTACTAATCTAAAAGCAAACCTGGTGTCCTGGTGTCCTTCAGCGTACATGAAAAGCTGCTTTTCAGGATGCTTCTGCTCTTGGTATTATGGGTGGATTTAGAAGGAAAAGTTACCTCCCAGTATCTGGCATCTGAATTATGAGATGTTTGTAAATATGTGTATGCATGCGTTATACATAATGTATATATGTTATACAGGTATCATCATGGGCTCATGCAGCATACTTGAGCTTGAATAGATTTTTACACTAACGCAAGCTGTGTCTTCCTTAGGCTGTGTCTCAATGGTATGAAGAAAATGAGTTTGTGTTTCCTGCTCCAAACACAGTGGGTTCACAGACCACTCCCTGAGTGGACAGAGGGAACTGAGGCAGAGGTCTGAACAGCAGTGCCAACAGACCCTGAACTAGAAACTGTCTGCTGATACTGGAGCCCTCAGATCTCAGAATAGAGCGAACGGTGCCAGTGACAGCAGAGAACACTGGTTCTAGATGCAAAAAGATCATCTTGCGCAGCAAGGCAAGGCGGTATTGCAAAAAACCATCAGAAATGAAGGATGAAATGCCAGAGGCCTGCTGAAAGATTTGCAAATAATGTACCCGGCTTGCAATGAAGACCACTAAACAAACTCTGCATATTCACCTAAGGCGTGCAGAGCCCCAAGACCAAAGCATGATTTCCTTTTGTCTTGCCACCAGGAGCGACGGTGCTGACACCGTTAAGAGACCGAAGTGCTCAGCACACTTAAGTGATGCTTTATTGCACAGAAGTTGGGGACTGCATCAGCAAATTATTTAAACCAGAACTGTAGGTGCTTTGTTAGGTACACTTTCTTAATGAAAATCAGGTGCAAATAATTAGTATTTTTTCGGACTGATTACTCATCTACTGAGACCTGCAATATTCTGTCATCAAATTATCTTTAAAATTCTTTCAAACATGTAATTACAAAGTACCAAAGAAAAAAGAAAACATTATCTGAAGAGACAGCATTGAGATTTACAGTATTGCTCTTACAACAGAGATTACAGCACCCTAAATGCAGAGGCTATGAGCAGAGAGGAAACAGAATAGCAGGACTTTTCTGGTAACCATCCTTTAGTTGTATTGCCCAGGCCCAGTGATGCTGTATTGGCACAGATGAATAAAGACCCTATGATGAGAAGGAATCATATACTCACTAGTAAGTAAACAAATATTAATTTCAAAACAATCTAGGAAAACATTTGTATGCCATCTAGTCCTACAGGCAAACAAAATCAAGCACAGGAACAGGGGTGAGATGATCCACATCAATCTAAAGTCTCAGTTGCTGAAAGTGTCAGACAATATGATTCATGCTCTTGAGATTCAAGTAAATCTGTCTGCACTCTGGACTGAGTCAACGCTTAAGTTTTTGCTTTCTTTGGCATCTTCCAGAATAGCAATGCCTGTGCAGAAAAAACTGGCAATGCTGAAAGAAGTCCTGTATGCACAATTGTTGTCATTTGACAGTACAGTACCACAGAGCAACTACTGTTCACAGAGTAGTAGTATACAGTTGAGTATAGAGGAGAACTGCAGTGACTATTACACAAAACAAAACAAAACATGCCAAGACCTCAACAGTATGGTGGGAATTAGCATCACCAGTAATCCCTCAGGACTGCAAGAACCACGAAACACAACCAAATTTCCAAACAGTGGTCTCACAGAATCAGACCAGGAATCTGCATAATCCAGTACTGCATTTCTAGCAGCGGCCAGTGGAAGATACCAGGAGATAAAAAAACCTGATAACCTGCCACCAGAACTACCACAGGAGATCCAGGGAAGATTCTGCTTATTAAGACAATTAACTAACACAAGCTCTTTGTAGGTTTTTCTTGAAATAGTGTAGCTGGCACACTGTCCCTTTTACCCACAGCAGACAATCTAAAAGCAGACTGCGTGACAGACAAGATTTCTTTCAATTTTGTTTTAAACAGTGTAAAAAAAAGATCACCTTTTCTAATTTACTTTTAAGTCTTCTATCCTCCATTCTTTTCTTCAGTATTTCCACATCTTCTTTATTACCATTAAGGACAATCACATCTTCCTCTTGAAAGGGAACACCACACTTTGAGGAAAAGAACATAAAAACAAGACCAAATTAGTATTTTTTTTTCCAAGATCTTACACTGTTGAAACTTGACAGAATTAACACTGTGTTTAAGCTCTCCAATCCTTCCCCTTCCTGCTGTGTATTTAAAGAGAAAGAACTATTGGAAAAGACAGTCTAATACATCTTCTCACCTAAAACATCAAAAGGAAAATCTCTGTTGTTCTGTTGTTTTTAACACCGAGCAAAATAATCCCCATCGACAGCATCTGCCTTCACAGAAAGAATATTGATTTTACCAGTGAATTGTGAAGTTTTGATAGCCACAGTTAAAATCAGCTTGCATATCAATCTGCACAGCAAATACTGAAAGACTTTCAGAAATATGCAAATAGTTTGTTCATCTTCAAAGCCGTACTTCACGCAATAGGTCGATGGGAATTACGCGTTTCACCATCAATCCCTTTTTAACAATGCTATACTTTTTTTTTTTTTCCCCTTTGAAGAAAAGGTCCCATGGTGCATTTTCTGTTCATGGGCTCCTCGTTTTCCTAGCATTAAACATACAGCAGCTGGATTAAACAAAGTACTCCTAACTAGAATCTACTCAATTCTCTGAACCCCACAGCTAAGCCCCAAACCACTAAGGTACTTTCTGACTTTTTTTAGTTATGAATGCATTTGATTAAGGTCTAATCATTATGCCATTCAGCTCTAGTATTTGTCTTTCAGCTTAGTAATAAAAGAAAAACAACTGATAGGAGCAGTTCCTTTACACTTATTAGGAACAACACCAGAGGTGTGATTCCTCCATGTGTAAAATAGACACCAGCAGGAATTTTTCTTCCCAACAGCAAAGCACTTTTTTGTTGTTGTGGTTTTTTTGTTTGGTTTTTGTTTGTTTGTTTGTTTGTGTTTTTTGTTGTTGTTGTTATTTTCAAATATATTATTATGATGCTGCTTTATTTTTTAAATTACTATGGGGATAAAAAGGGGTCATAAAAGTGGCATTATTTATTAATGCAGCCTTGCCATCTTGTTGTCCTTCATCTGATTTATTAAACACGATCGAATTTCAAAGTACATGTATAAATTAATCTGGACAATGCATGTGATGTGCTTCATGTAATTCCACATTTGTTTTCTGAAGGCACAGATGTTTCACCGTACACGTTTTCAATCATTTGGTGAAGCCAGCACATTGATTATGGTGTTTTCTTTTGATGTTTTCTAAGATCTCATTTTTGTTTGGTTGGTTAAATTCAGAATCTTTCTGTTAATCTGCAAGATTAGTTTATAATCCTGCCTCTGTCATTACTGTTCTGTTTATAAACAAAGGGTTAGAGCGGTTACTCATGTATTTGCAGTAGGAATTAAACAAGTGAAAGGACATATGGACAGTACTCTGTCTACAGTCTGCTCAAGTGATGAACACAGTTTAAAAAATCTGACCACAAGTGGTCAGAGAGATTATGAAGGAAAAGCAGGGGTTACAGAGATGCAGATTAAGGCAGGCAGGCAGAATAAGAAGTCATACACAAGAAATGGGTGAGCAGCCCAAATTTTTCCATTGCTATTCAATGAGGTAATGTTAGAAATAGGAACTTGCTAAGATCTCAGACACTTGCAAGGGAGAAGTCTAGAATCTAGTCTTGATACTGAGGCAGGAGTGACTGACAGCTGTCTAGATTCTAAAGAAACCCAATACATTTATTTCTAGTAGGGTCTTTTCCGAATACAGCATGAAAGACCAGTACTCTCCTACAAGCTAGTGATTTAAAGAGGAATTTCTACAGTAATATTTTAAAATATAGTCTGTTAAATATACATAAGTAAGTAGAAGTTTCCTCCAAATAAATGCTTGTCAAAGGACCATAATTTTAATAAACACAGCATTTTGAAAAAGGAAGCAAATCCAGATTCCCATCTGGAAAACACAGGTGGAACTGTTCTAAAATGAAAAATATTTATACAAAACAGGGAAATAAAGACAGCGTCCCCTTTCCATTCACTGAAACAGATTATTTTGTCATGACAAGAGCCAGATTATATTGAAGAGACCGAATCTTTCTAAACATACAGCAAGCAGGTAAACACAGCAAGCTATAGACATAGAATCATGTCTATATCATAGAAAATGTCCTCATCCTCAGGTTTCACTAACTTCAGTAGGTAGGATTTGCTGTTGCATCACACATGTGCAAACATATTTTAATTGTGGGCACTGATGGATCAAAAGCTGTAATTCTTATTTTTTTAAAAAGCTCACTCACTCTTCATAAAAAAAAAACCCACAACACCAAGGAAAGATTTTCATCTCAATGTTCTGAAATGGTGAGATAATTAGTAGGAAGAAATTTCGGTTTTCTGCAAATTCAGAAAGATTGCTGCTTCAGATTAAGGTCTTCTGGAGCAGACTTTTGTTTTGATTATTACAGGGGCTCCTCCGCTGTCCCTTGTTTATAGTGGGACTTCAAATACATATGAAGGTACTTCCTGTAGTTCCTTGCTGGTTTTGCAGTACCTTGAAGAGAAGATGTTAATTTCTAAATGAGACTGAATTTGAAAGCTATTCTGAAAGAGACAAGCACTAGGACAGTAGCTTGAAGATCTGAATGTAAAATTCAATCTGTAATTGAAGAAGAGTGGGATGTTAACTGAAGGAGATTCTGGACAAGCAGCTTGATTTTTGTCTAAAAGACCCTTCAGGGTCCAATTATAAAAGTATGTTCAAAACTGCTTATATCTAAATGGCTTAACATGCTTGCATCAAGGAATTATCTAAAGGCTGCACAGATACAACCAGAAAGTCTTTGAAGTCTGACACTCAGATGTACATACCCTACAAATCCCATGTTTATACACATACATACTCACAAAAAACCCCAGACAATGAAACAAAACCTTACAAAAATATCAATACAAAAAAACACTCAAAGATTTAAAAATCATTAGAACAACAAAGCTCTTAAGAGCTGTAAAAGACATTAGGTATGAATATAGTTTTAAACTTGAACTAGTAAAAGAAATAATGAAATTACTTTTCTGAATAATGATGATCTAAATTTCAAGCATTTTAGTATAGTAGGATAGCTTCTCATCTTAGAGAATAAGCCACAAGATTTATTTTAGTAATAATAAAATCTTAGTTTAAGATGGTTTCCTGAGTTCTAAAGTTTACAGTTTCTTTAGTTTCAGCTACGTAAGATGACGGTTGTACCATATTTCTTCTATAAACTACTTTTGATGGACTGATTTTTTTGTTGTTGTTGTACAGCATCTAAGATGTAGTTCCACCCATGACTACTCCAATCTTAATACAAATAAACAAATATGTTTTAATATCTAAATGTCTACGTTGTTTACATCACAGTCTTATGAGAAACTTGAAACCTCTTTCCCAAATTATAAACAGTAAATTAAACATTCAACTTCAGAAAAAATATTTCATTTATTATCTTTTAAACTGCCACCTACTACAAATGACCAGAGGCAATTCTTTGCTATACTTGCTGAAAATTGGAAAGTTTCAGCAAGCAAACAGTTAAGAATTAGGGGAGGAGGAGAGGGTTCAGTTTCGTTTCCAGTTCTCATCATCCAGCATGCTCCCTTAGCAGTGCAGAGGTTAAAGCCTCCGAGGTATAAAGCAGTACTATTTATAATCATCAGCAACGTACTCTACAGATTTGAAAGTCTGATTTCAGTCCTTTAAAGGCTCTCTCAGAAAGGTGGCAACAAAATTAGGAGAAGGTGAAGTTCTCTCTCATTATTGTGAGACGGGACATTTCTGAAGCCAAACAGCGTTACTGCAGAATGAGCAAGCTAGAAGTCTTAAATGAAAACATACACGTTAATGTTTAACCCCTTTCAGTTACGCGAGACCTCCACACAGGCGACAGGATGAAGAATGCTGTCTGAATTCTGCTGAAGGACAATGGGACTCCCTATTTTTATTATGCTGCCGTCTCCTGGCTAATTTTATACAAGGTAAGACTGAACAAATTACATTGTAGGGCTTCAGGATTTTGCTTTTCCTTTATTAAAAGCAGAAATTATTTTAACTTCAGGCAGACCATATCACTTAAAAATACTCAGCTCTGCAAAAGGGTGTATTCCCCCCCTTTTTTACTTTGTCATAGATGCACAGTATGATGGAGGTCATTGCTACTACTGTTGTTTTATAAATATCACAATGCTTTAAATAGTTGTTATGCTTTGTTATGCTCTGGTGTAAGCAACTTCATTTTTTTTTTTTTTTTAGCCCTGTAACTTTAGGGTTTAAATAGCTTTCATAACATTTGTTTTAAATTGTTAGGAGATTCAAATACACAAGAAAAAAAGTTAACTGGAAAATAGAAAACCCAGAAATGACGAACAGCTACACCTCTATAAATCTGTTGAATATGTATCAGTAAACACCAGTTAAATATTTTTAAGTAAGAATGATTTCAAATTTCTAAGGCAGTATTAATTGGGTTTGATATTTTTTTCTTTTACTGGATGCATGTCACAAGACAGACTCGACATACCCAAGCTCAAGAAAAAGCAAACCAATGTAAAAAAACTTGTTTAAAGCACTGATTTTAACTATGTTTTTAGAGGACTGAGTTAGCATTGGCTTGTTCATAAAAAGTCTATAGTAATGCCTGGGTAAACACCTTTCAGACAAAAAACAGACAAAATGGCTTGGAAATAACAAGTCAATGCCTTTTAACCATTTTATTAGAAGATGGAAAATTCCCAAGTCATTTGTTTCACTGAATTATGAAGTCATACAAACTCACTTTTATCTAAACCTTCATATTAAGCAAACACAAAAAGTACAGGCAAACCAGAATATTTAGAGGTACAATGACAGTTCAAAATCCTGTTTCAGGAAGAAACGCTAAATTGTAAAATGATCAGCTACTATGAAATGCACAACAAAGTTTATAGCTAATGGAGTCTTGGTGAGCTGAGATGGTATTTCACAGGTTTATTTTCAGGCATAAAAATAATTCCACTTTTCTCTAGAGTTTACCTTTTTAATTGAGATAGAGGAGCTTAGGCTTACAATAACAATTTTCTGTTAAGTAAGATCCATAACAGCAGCCACAATGATGCTTGAAAATCCCTACAGACAGGTTGTTTATTGAAGAATGTCAAACACTACTCTCAGCACCTCTAGAAATTAAGACATCATCCTCCAAATTTAGAAATCCTATCTGTAAGATAGAAAAGGTTGAATTTCAGAAGGACATTCTGATAACAGTAAATACCTAATAAAATTAAAAGGCAAGATACTCATGGACTGGGTATTGCCTGGACAGCGGATCTTGTCAACAGTATGACAGCTTTCTCTTCAAGTACAGGAGGAAATACAGTAGCAGAGTCCTTGACAGGAGACAATAACACAGGGGCTAGAGAATTCTTCCAAGTGGCAAGTTTCATATGGGACAATGGGTTACAATGGGACTAACTGCTGCAATTCTAGCTCTAAATCTGGTAAAACACTAACACAAAGCCAATGTTTTCGATCTATAATATTCCCCGAGGCTGAAAGATGTCAAATTCTGTTCTCATAGGCAAGGCTTCATCGTTTAGTAATTACCCAAAAACATGTTAACGCTGGAGAAGGAGTTGTTTCTTCTTACCAGATAATGGGGTGTTACATACTTCTGTGCTGACACATGAAATACAGCTTCTAGATGCCACGCAGTCCAATAGGAAAAAATCCCTAGTAAACACCAACCTGAAACATCTCTGGAAGCTATTCTTTCAAGGGTAATAAAAATTTAACTGTATGAAACAAACAGGTTATAGCTGGGCTCCCTAGGGAGCTATCCTTTGTAACCTGTGCGCAACGGTGTGTGTATGGAATAAACCTGACAAGCACGCTCATTCTGTACAGATGTTCTATATTCTAGATACAAAGCCTCAAATATTTCTACAGCTGCCCAGTGTCCTCAGTGTAATTCTTATGTCCAGAATGAACCTTCCCAGTGACATACCGTAGAGATCTCATCGCATTAATTCAGAGCAATCTCAATGCTCTGCCTGTAATTTTTCACTCAGAATAGAACAGCTTTACTGACTCCAGGTCCAAAAAAAACCCCAACAAATAAACAGTGACTCCATAGCAGACACTCCCTCTCCCCAACTTCTGCTAGCAAGTACATAATGGCCCTTATGAAAATCTGGCCCCAGCTCTGTTGGGCAGCTGGTAGCCGGCTACAGCACTGGGTATTTCTCATTGACCAAAAATCCTGGCTTTCGCCTTTCAGTGGTGGTGTTTTTCTCCTCCTTTCCTCATAATATTGCGAGGTTGACATGAATTTGATTTGCTGAAGTTTATCATTTGACTGGATGAAAGACTCACTGTTTACCCAGTAAACGTTATCCCTTAGGAGCTATGAAGGAAAAAAACCCCACTTTTCTGGGACACGATTTCCTAATGTTTTTCTTTGGCCTATGCATCCAATGCAGACTGAAGAGCTCTACTGACAGAACATACAAGCAAAATGGATGAATCCTCCACCTAACACACAACTCCACTTCCTGGAATGCTAAGCGGAAAAGAGGCATTCTTCCAGCATGAAATCCAGTGCATACCAGTAAGGACAAGAAGATAAATACATTCTTTCCCAACAGCCTAGTAAGATTTTAAAATTGTGGTAATATAAAGAATCCATTCTCCCATTTCATAGTCTGTATTCTTAATGGTTTTTAAATTCTATGTCTCATCTCTACTTTAACTACAATGCCCTCTTCATTTTCAAGCTTCTATGACATAAGTATACTGAGTTTTCATTTAAAAAAAAAGTATTTTCCACTTCTAATGAAAACCTAGAGCCTTCTACAGCTACAGAGCATGACATATTAACAGGTGAAATACAAATTGCTAAAACCAAATTAATTGAATAAAAGAAAAATAATTCTCTTGAAAAAAAAACAAAACTCTTTCTTAACTATTAAGCTTAATGGCAGTTGATGGAACTTTGCCTCACCCCTGGTATTTTCTCCAGGATGTTCTATACCAAATGCTTCAAGGATAAAGATTTCATGCAGTTGCTGTGGGATTCGGGACTGCTGTGCTCTCATTCTGATGACTTTTCAACAAGGTAAACATAAGGAAAACAAACAAACCACAATGGAAAAACTCCTATGCCAATACTGGTGTAAACGACACAGTTGTCCCTGAATGCTGACACTGGCAGTACTGCAATTATCTCAGGATATGCACCTATGCTAAAAATAAGAAACGAGTGTTGTCTGCATGTTCTGTTTTCCAAAGCACTAATACAAAGATGTCAGAGGAGGAAAAAAAAAAAATCTGAGATAGAAACACGTGCTGACTTTATAGGGGTAAAACCCAGTGTATTTTGTGGATTATGTTTTAGTCTCTTCCTTTTGTTTATTTAATAATTTTTCTGCTGATTTAGTTTACTGAATTCAGGTCCTCCAGAAGAACTTATGATTTCCCAGGCCTTAAGGAAATCTCTGCAGAAGCCATCCCTTAGCACACGGTGCTCACACACCTTTGCTATTCCAAAGCCAGACCTTGACTCTCCTATGGCACTGGACTCACCTACTGGCATATACATTGCCTCAGTGGAGAAGAAAATTCTGATGGGCTAATCCCCCCCTTGCTCAAGTAATAAAGCATACAAAGCCATTTTGGGTTCTTTGGATAATTGTTTGTCCTAGAAAGACAGCTTTATGGCTCTGCAAGTACACTGCAGCACGAGCACACAGTGTTCTTCCTAGTAACTGGAGAGTAATCTCAACATTTATAAATGCGTCACTAACGTTGTGTATTAAAAAAATGTCAAAAAAGGCTCTCTCCCTCTCTCTCACTTTTCCTTTCAGATCATCTAAACACTTAAAACTATGATGAGAAGACAGCATCTGGAAAATAAAAGATGAACCCTCTTGATGCAACAAAATCAGGATTTTTAGTGTGCATTGCTGTCTGTACATTCATCTACACTTTTATCTACCTAAAGGATATGCTTTCCGAAGAGCCAAGTGAACAAAAATTTAATACAAATATAGCAGAGTGTGGTTTTTATCCAGATGAACTTTGTTCAGCTCTTTTTAAGGGGAAAACAGCCGCCTTTAAGATTGGAAACTTTTGTCAGAACACCTACCAACCGAAAACACTCAGCTGCATTCAGACTTCATGCAACTGCTCCACAGCTTTGAAGACTCTGCATTTTATCACAAGACCATTGTCACATGAAGAAGGAAATTTCTCCTTGGCCTACATTATCACAATTCACAAGGAGCTGGAAATGTTTATAAAGCTACTAAGAGCTATTTATATGCCTCAGAATATTTACTGCATACACGTTGATGAAAAGTCACCAAAAGATTACAAAGCTGCTGTACAAAACATTGTTAATTGCTTTGAAAATATTTTTATTTCCTCAAAAAGAGAAAATGTTGTTTATGGAGGATTTTCAAGGTTACAAGCTGATATTAATTGCATGAGAGATCTAGTTCATTCCAAAATTCAGTGGAATTATGTTATTAATGTATGTGGTCAAGATTATCCCATTAAAACAAACAAAGACATTATACAATACATCAAAAGTAAGTGGAATGGTAAAAATATGACTCCTGGAGTAGTCCAACCACTTCATATGAAACACAGGACACAGGTTAGTTACAGAGAGTATGTACATTCTGGAATGTCATACGTGTATCCAACAAAAAATATAAAAGCTAAACCTCCATATAACTTGACAATATATTTTGGTAGTGCCTATTACATACTCACTAAAGAGTTTGTAGAGTTTACATTGACTGATGCACGTGCAAAAGATTTGCTTGAATGGTCAAGAGACACGTACAGTCCGGATGAACACTACTGGGTCACACTGAATCGTTTAAATGGTAAGATGTATGCTATTTCTACTACGAATAACCCCCAGACCAACAGCACTGTAAGGTCTCTGACATGGAGACCCAGTCAGCTCTAATTCAGAGCTTAAAAACATTACTTAATTGAGTTGGTTGCATTGCATAAATATGGTAATTTCTTCAGCCCTGATGCTGCCCTTTCAAAAAGTCACGGCTCCTGATGACTGAGAAACAAAGTTTGATTCCAGAAAAACACTACTTACGGTGCAGATTACTACCTACAAGGCTTGAAAAAATGTCAATTAAAAAACGAGTAAATTTTTTTTGCTACGTGAAAGCTCATGCTCTCAAGGAATAAAAATAGCACTAGAGTTGAAAACAATGTTATTATGATGTAAATAAATACTTAACATGGCAACATTTAAAAATTCTTCAGCAGTGAAAACTTTCCCTGTAATAAGTAGAAAGAACTCTTATCAGAACCTTATGTTTTTAAAGATGCTCCAGGGGCTACACCCAATGCAGACTGGGAAGGAAATATCCGAGCCATTAAATGGAAAGATCAAGAAGGAAGAACACACAAAGGCTGCAAAGGTAGTGTGAATTTTGATCATAACTCAAATTCGATTCACTGGCTAGCATTCATTGCAAATTGTGTATTATGCTTTAAACTAGCTATATATTACCACTAAGGTACATTTAATATTTCATTTTGGAAGCCTGTGATAAACCAGCAAGCCACCCTACTAAATTACTGCACTGGATTCCACCTAAATAGCTTCTGATATATTCTTTCAAGGACTGTCACAGTATCCAGCTACTGACAACCCTTCTTTCAACCTCCCATTACCAACACGTTAACCTGACTGATCAGTTTTCAGGGAAGAGCAGGGGGTTGGTTTACTTGACAAGCATGTTTGTCACATACGTTCATCAACACTGGGTTAAAACTCTTCAATCTGAACAATAACAAAAAAAGGAGACTTGTGCTGACCATATGGAAAGCACGAAAATATAATAAAAAATTAACTGTAAGCTCAGCACAGTGAAGTACTGTGTGACTGAATGGGCATCCAAACAGAAGCAGGGATCAGAACTTCAGCAAGCCCAACTACAAGACACAATATTAAGCAGGGCAACATGTCAGGGAAGCAGCTGGAGATAACGTGTATCCACGAGTGTAAAATCCAAACCCAAACCCTTGCCTTTAAGGTTCCAATCTAGCATTATCCTCAAAATATATTTCAATGGTCCCCTATGTGAAAATAAAAAAGGTATTTTTTTGTTAGTAACACTACAGAGGGATTTTTTTTTTTTTTTTTAATGATTCTGTTCAGCTTTCTGCTTTCAGATACCTTCAATTTGTCTCTGCAGGTCATTACATCAGAGACATTTGTGTCTATGGACTAGGGGATTTGCAGTGGATTATCGAGTCACCTCATTTGTTTGCCAACAAATTTGAACCTGCAACATATCCACTTGTCATGGACTGCCTAGAGAGACGGCACAGGCTGAAAGTACTGCACCAGGCGGAAGTCCCCATTGAAGGTCACTGGCGTTTTCAGGAAGAGAGCTACTTCAACATGAAGCTGAATGTTTGAGCTTAACATCTAAACAACTCTTCAAAATATTGAGAGAAACCATTAATATATATATAATATAGAGACTTTACTCTGTGCATTCCAGCATGAGGGTAAGCACAGCACTCTACTACCAGTCTGCCAGGCTTTATTTATTACAGTAAGATAACACTGCTAAAGGGTTAATTCCTTTAGATACATCTAAACCTGTAATTTACTTAAGGCAAGGGAGAAGGTCATAATCCTTTAAGCAACTTATTTAACTGGAAAAATACATATTCCTCACGTCTGCACCCAAAAAAAAAAAAAAAAAGGAATGACTGGTATAAAAATAATAAAATGGAAGCAATTATTGAACAAAGATAAACGACGAAGATAACAAGTTAAAGTCTTATGAAATAGATTCTTTTGAATAATGAAGTTCATGGTGAAGTGTCAGAGATAGATAAGCAAGTGACAACTAATTTCAAACACAGTCCATTTCACTGATTTGTTTTCTTCTTTTTGGCCAGCTGCATCTCTAATTTCATTGCGTAGCATGGCAACATCACTCCTGCACTACTCAGGCTTTGCTCTTAATGAAAAAGGTGTGTATGCCAGTGACAGTAGCAGGGATCCTGCAATGCATATTTACCTTTAAGTCCCTGTTTCTGAGTCTCTGCAGTAGTTCAGGGCAAGGAGACATGAGAAATTTGAGGCCAGGGAACAAAGGAAAACTAAGTGAAAAGCCACTGAGGGAAATAAAACTTCCCCGAACCTTGCAACAATCTGCAGCAACCAGGACAAGCATTGCCCAAACCCTCTGCAGACATACAGCAGTCGTTAGTCTACAATAGGAAGCGGCTTTCAACACAACACACAGGCAAAACCATGGTACAGTAATAGAAAAAGAACAGGGATCCAGCCCTTTTCCAGGGAAGAGTTGCTTTTTCCTCTTTAGGACTCTTTAATGAATCCTTCCACTTGTGCAACCAAAAAGACCGGGGGAATAAAAGGAAACAGAGAGAATATAGGTGGTGATCTTTTATACAATGTAACAACCCTTCAATGGCATTGAATGTCTTAGGAGACCATCTCTATACTCTGCCTCCAGAGGTCTTTGGTGCTACTGACAGAAAATAACTAGGAAAAATCTGAGAGAGAAGCAATTTCAAACTGTTTGTCTGCCCTTAGAACTATTTTTGGCAAGAACGCAGATGAAAAATTCATTCCAGTAAATCCAAATAAACTCCCAATTATTTTGCATGAACTCTGATGGGAACTAATAAAATATTTCTTGTTACTTCTATGATCACTCAATTAGAAATGACAAGTTATAAATAAATGTCTAGGAGTAACTTAGATGCAAGCTTCAAAATGCACCCAAAATATCACTCCATTTTTATAAGAAAACTGACCTACAGACTAAGCATTAAAAAAATATAAAATAATTAAAAAAAAAATGAATCAACAAATGACCCAACAATAGAATGAAAAAGTTTCTTATTACAAACTTCTTCCCAGGTTCCTGGAACTGTACTGCTCATTTTCCCACATGAGTTCCTTGGAAATGTAATTTCTTGCAAATGAACTTTAACCTAAAGAAACATCATCTGGTTCCTATTTATTTACAGAAACTTACAAACTCAACCCAAAGGTCTGGACTCAGTTTCATGAATAATTCAGAATTTATCTCGTGGCTAAATATGGCTGGAGACATTTTTTTAGCAGAGGGACCGACAGACAGAAAAAAGCCGGGGGGGGGTGTGGGGGGGTGTGGTGGAAGCTGCACAGCATGAGCTTGTTCACACTGAGCTTGTTGAGAGTTCCTCTGAAAACCATTCCTGAAGCTAATGGGTATCTGGCATGTATTAATCATAGCAATATTCATAATTAATTTCTCTCCAAACCACACCAAATTCACCATAGGGCAACTCCAGCATTTATCTGCTCCGTGTTGTCTTTAATGGAAAGTTCCTCATTACCATCATCACAGCAAATCCAGTATCTAGCTTTCACCTTTTGTCATCATCACACAAAGCAATTGTTGCATATCACTTCTGAATTGAATGATAAGGACAAATTCCATCGCAAGGCACTATATAACATCAGCTTCTTTTACACAAACTGATCCAGTCAAACAAGGAAAAAAACCCAACCAACAACCCACAACCACCAACAAAAGAAAGCAACCTGCACAAAAAAGCACTCTTAAAAACATAATTTAGTCATAACTTTACATGTCTGTCCAGGAAAATCATTGGAGCATGATACTCCTTTAAAGAATTTTGTATTTTAAACAATTTTACATACATAAAACCCCATGAAAAATCATAATTAAACTACCCCATTCTCACTCATCAAGAAACAGTATTCTACTCATTATTCTGTGACCACATTATATTCTTGAAAGATTTTAACCATCTAACAATGGTAAAAAAATAATAAAGCTGAGAGCTTTTAAACACTTTGAAAAGCGTTCATTAAATTCTGTAGGCGTTACTGTGTTACGAGTAGATTGATCACAACTTTTAGATCTCAGCAACTAATGTTTACTAACTTTTGTTGACTGGTGATCTAAGAGCATATAGTGTCAATGTGACCTTGTTGAAGGGAGCACTGCTCTATAACATGCTGCACACACATTAACTCTGTATCTCAAAGACATATGCACAATTTGTTTCAAAAAGCCTGAGGCACATGTTCAATAGCTCTATATCTAAGTTAAACATTTGATGAAGTGTTTTATAGGGCATGGACTTTAATAGTTAGGGTACTATTTTCAAGTGTGTACTAGAGCCTGTTGACTCTGCAAACATCTGCAAAATAAATTTTGATGTGATGGAAGAAAATACATTTTAAAATGTAATCTTGTCCTTAATTTCTAGAGTCCTGAACTCCTAGAAGGACTTTCACCACAGATTCAGTAACCTTCATCCTGTTTCCCAGCTACCTGTGGTATGCTATTACACCAGTAGTAACTTCTTAGACAGGAAAATCAACATCAGAAATTGATGATGGTGCCTTTTTCACCCTCACAAAGTGAGATTAAATAGATGCTATACACTGCTAGACAATTCTTCTATTCCATCATGTCTAAAAGCATCATCTTTATCAAACAGCAGGCTTCCAGAAAAGCAGGCAAGAAAGATTGCCCATACTACAATCAGGAAACTGTCAGAACAGATTTACAATCCTCAAGATTCCATCAAATACAAGAGTAGAAAAAGTTTTGCTTGACCTTCTAATTTTAGTAGTGTGTTGGAGAATTAAACACAATAGGCGAGAACATCCTATTCTGAAGTGCAAAATTTTCAACGGACAATTTCCATGTCATATACATGATTCTTCCCAAACAACAGGAAGCAGAAAGCAGCAGAAAACACCTGACATTCAGGGTTTCCGCTACAGAATACACATCACTGAACTCTGTTACCTGGAAGCAGAGTTGTTTCTTTTCCTACTGATTGAAAGGCCTAGCCTGTACCTTAGCACTGATTGAATTTTCTCTTCTTACTGTATAAACCCTCAAAAAAATGGCTCAAAGAAGATGCAATACCTTTTTATGCCAAAATGTAAGCTTTGTTTGTATTCATAAGTTGTGTTTTAGACAAAACTTCTCCAACTCTTCAGTCTAAATAGAAGCTTCAAAATTTGTCCCAAGCACTCTAACAAGCTCGCTCTCCAACATAAACCATTAAAAAATCCTCATTGCTCATTCAAAAAAAAAAAAAAAAAAAAAAAAAAAAAAAAAAAAAAAAAATTTTTGGGAAGGGGGTTTTTTATTTTGGCAGGTGTTTCCAAAAGAATTCAGGTT
>JANHGN010008309.1:33424-48636 GCA_024605025.1 Megaceryle maxima
CCAAGCACTCTACAAAGCCCGCTCTCAAACATAAACCATAAAAAAACCCTAATTGCTCATCCCAAAAAAAAAAAAAAAAAAAAAAATCTTTGGCCAGGGAGTCTTATATTTTGGTAGGACTGTTCAAAGCATTTACCATTCAGGCCATAAGAGACAAGCTCTCTCCCAACAACGCTACAGCATCTGACTGACTGCCTTACAGTTAGCACATTTGAATATTATTTTTTACGTTGTTTAGTATACTACTACTTAAGATGTGAAGCAAGAAAGAACAGTTTATTTCCAACGCTAGTAAGTCACTTAGAAAAAGGCCTCACACATTAGTTAGCCACCTTACAGAAGGTCCTCCATCCCTGACAGTTTCCCCTCACATTCTTGTGCCTTTCCCTAGTACTAATACAGCAGCCTTAACAATTCCAGTAAAAGCAGATAAATACTTGCATTTAATATTGTCAGCTCTTCATGTAAAGCTTCTGTTAAGGTGGTGGGGTATTTTTGGGTTTGTTTTTTTTTTTTTTGAAAGATAACTCTGATAGAAAGACTGCTTCATCCCTGTACCTAGACTCCATAAAGCCCTTCCAATATAGTACTACAGCAAGTTGAGATAAACCAAGGAATGCTGAATTCTTCATCTTGGTGTTTTCCATTTCCTTGAATTAGACAACAATCTGCATTATTTTTTTTTTCCTAACACCTTTTTTGTAACTTATTTTGTTATCTGCATATCAGACCTGCAGAACTGTTGTTTGGGCTGCTAGGTACCTGTATTCTCCGGTGAATGTTTCTACTGCATCATTACAGCACCTGCTTGACAAAGTCCTTTGGGAACTGTTGCTGTTTACAATTTAGCAGACTATCAGGACTGCTCTGTAGGCTCATGGGGGGAATTAACACATAAGAATAGCTTGTTTTGAAAGAGCTTTCTTGAATTTCACAGTAGTGGGGAAGAGAACAGCCACACACAGCTCCTAGATTGACACTGCTCCAGTTTACATTCACGCTATAAAACTCACCCCCGGTATGAGGTGAAAGCACAGATTCTGCTAGCTGAAAAGACAGACCAAAGACATAGTGTCAACAAGCAGAGCTATTCTTTTTGAATTTTCTCATCATGACATCCTCTGAAGTCATGTAGCAATGTCCCTGCACACACAGAAATGGCAGGGACACACAGGTCTGGGCACATCCTGGCAGACTGAAGGTGGCAAGGCCATGAAAAAAAAAAAAAAAAAAAAAAAGGATGTGGCCCACATGGATATCAGAGGTTGGATTTCAGTTCAAAAAACCCTATTATAAATTCTTAAAACACAGCAATTAGCAGAAATAGAAACATATATATGACAACCCACAACATGCAAACATTCTCTACTTTTTTTTTCCAGTTTTGAAAAAGCATGTATCAGAAAAGGATCCTATTTATTAGTAAGAGATTCCTAATCCTAGGATATGTACAATACACATAATTTTATCTTCATTAGTCCTAGTTAATTTTACTCGATGTCCCATTGCTGCATAAAGATAGAATGTGCTGGGGGAATGCTACTAATTAGCACTTGCAATCTAAAGAAACTGTGAGCTACCATCAGCCCTCCATGATCCTATTTAGATTTCTGATCCCCTTCTTGATTCTGATGCAGATAATGTTCTCATTCTGTATGTATCCAAAGCAGTAACAAATCACTCTTTGACCTTAATCAAAAGAAACTTGGAGGGAAACTACATTCTCTCAGCTGGTTACCATTGTCTTTGTTCACCAAAATCCAGCAATTAAAAGATGACAGACTAGATTATATTATATCCACCTCCTTGTTTCTAGAAGCATCTTTCTGTATATTGTAAAGAATTCACATATATGTGAAAACAGTTGCACATAAATATGAAGTTATACTAAATACTGAGTATGAAAAAAAAAATTAAAAAAAAAAAAAAATAGGGAAAACATGCAGGATTCATTTAGTTTTTACAAGATTACCAGACTGGGCAAACCACAGACAAAACATCTCATTCCTGCACTTAATAATCAAGTTACATCCATCTATCAACAAAAATTTAGACACAAACAAAAAAATTTCATTAAAAATAAATTAGATTGTGCCAACAAGAAAGGAAAGCCATCAGCACTGAACTGCTATTCTACAGAACAAAATTTGCACCGAATTCAGCAATATGAGGCTAAACTGAATATTCCACATCACCTGCAACAACTTACTGAGAAAGTTTTTCCTTCACAGGTTTTGTTTATAACAAATATACTGTAAACATTCTCAAATATCAGGGTGTTTCCTGAAAAATTTCTCTGCCTAAACGTAGCATCTATCACCACAAATCTCAATGATTATAGAAGCAGTGATAGGAAACAGCGAGCATTTGCAACTTTAATAACTGCCCTTAGCTACAGAGAAATCTATATAATGAGATCAAACCAGGGCTGCAAAACGTAATCAATATTTTCTACAATAATTCATGCAATTGTTGAAAATTCTATGAAGAGTTTGCACCCAAAAAACGACAGCAAACGTCCTTTGAAAGCAGAGGGATCAAAGCATAACCTGAAAATGTAATCAGTTTAAACACAGAGTGGACACTGAAAAAACCACAAATGACACATGTTCAGGGAAAAAAAAAAACCAAAAAAACCACAAAACCAAGCAAACACAAAACACAACAATAACAAAACCCACGAATATCCAAAACCTCAAACCAAAACCAACCAGCCTTCTAAAAACTAAAATAACCAAATACTGAAAAAAAAAAAAAAAAAAATTTCTGAAGTAGTTGCTGCAAAATCAAACTGTCTCTGAAAACAAAAAAATATTTCTTCATTTTTACAACTACTCAAAAGCACATTTTTATTCAGTAAGACAATACTGAATTGCTTCAGGTCAACAAAGAACAGACTTATTTCAATTTGCATATTCAAATAAAAAAAGCCCACCGTACAATTGTGGATGTGAATGCATTTTTGTGTGTGTATATACGTATGTATATATACATACACACACGTACACTCAGCTATGTAACTGTATCTACGTATCTATCTGTGGACTGATGTGACCCCACTGCTACTAAAGCTAAAGAAAAACTCACCTTGTGACAAACTTCTGATTTAATTTCTTTGAGAGCCCGTTCAGAGAACACACAGCCACAGTTTCTCAAGAAGCAAAACCTTCACAGAAAAGGAAACAAGACATATAATCATTTTTTAAGATACCCTGTGTCTAAAAGAGATTCACACAGTGCTGATTTAACACAGAAGCAACGCTGCCATGGGCTAGCAGGACACAGCCAACTTTCTCTTCACAAATTCTTGCTGCTAACCAAGTGCCTCCCTCCTGCTGACAGGAGGGCAAATATTCCCCACAAAGACTGGAGTAAGTACAGGATTTGCAACATTAAACGTTTTTACCTTCTCTATACTCAGTTTAGCATAGTACTCACTTCTAAAAACAAAATCCAGAAACTTAAATACTGACCTATGTCTTCCATTCATTTCCAATCCCACCACAGGGCATATAAAGCGTGCAGACTGGATGTCATCATACTTGTCACCTTTTATACTCTCTCTATCACCGCTCCAAGCTGGATTATCTGCAAGGTTTAGTTCTGTTACGTTCTGAAAAATAGAAAAGCAAGCCTTAAGCTGTTTACTAATGATTTTTGTGCCATGGTAACATTCCCTAATGTTTTTCTTCATTGTGGTTTACTATTTTAAACATTTTTAATATATAAAATCATAGAGAGAGAACATAAGCAAACTGAAGCTTTGCAGCACATTTTAACTTCCACGGCACTCTTCAATATTAGATACAATCCCTGTACCTTAATGCTCTTGATATGTGACGCAGCTTCCATGGGAGTTTTATCAGCTGACTTGTCCAACAAAAATTCAATGACAGCATCCTTATTATACAACCTGCAACATAAAATTTTTAGTAATCACAGATGAGTCTCAGAACTTTCTTTTATTGACAGATTAATACCTTGGAAACATTCATACCTGCCCAGCTCACAGGCTACGATTGGCCGACGTAACTTCTCTTGGCTCAGAGCACAGTAGTTCCATCTTGCCACCAATTCAGCATTTTTGTCAACCTGAAGGGAAAAAAAAGTGCTCGTGATTTTAAAACAGCTTTTATATTTGCAAATTATTTAAGCATAAAATCAAGTAACACTTGAAGAATTAATCAAATGCCCATGTATCTCGCTAACTCTACTTTCTGCACTGAAAACTAATAAGTAAAATAACTTTAGCAGAACTTTTTAAGCAAAATTTATTACCATCACCTTCAAGGGTCTGCCTCTATTTATGGATCACATTTCTGCATCATGGCTTTTGGGACCTATCATCCTATCTCCAACTCAATTTTCTTATTTGGTTCCACTTCCACCTGTCCCCTTATCCTTAATTCTTTTTTTCTTCTTCACATGTTCTCCACTGTCCTCTTCCCTCTAGTTCTACATGTGACCCTTGCTTGGGTTACCTACCAGCTCCACTCCCTGTAAGAAGCAAGATCACAGGAAAAGCAAACCTGAGGATGTCAGGATGATATCTGAACCTCCAGTCTAAACCCATGAATTTTACCCATTATTATTATCAGATCATAAAAAGCTGAGGTTCACAGCTACTTTCATAGTCAGGTGTGGGGAGGAAACAGATTTTATTTACTTACGTTACATCAGCAAACATAATTTGCAAGTTTTCTGCAACTTGCAGTGAAATTTCTCTTGATCTTCAAGAGATGACACTGCCTATCTGTTACCCTTAAACATCGAAGCAACATTCAGAATGGAAGTAGGAGGAATGAAGAAATGACCACGTTCAACACCATCAATGCTACCGAAAAGTATTTCTAGTAGACAGCACGCCTCTAGGTGAAGGACGTCCCTAAACACCCCACGTTTAGCAGAATTACTTATGTCCAAAAATCCCTACAGAAAACAAAGGGATCTCCAGTGCAGCTGCCCCTAGCGCCACAGATACAGTCACCCCGCGGCGGTAACTGCAGACGGGCCTAACGCCGCGTAGAAGGGAGCTCCCGCCAAGGCCGCCAGCACCGGGAGCGCCGTGCCCGGCTCGCAGGCGCTATGGGACGGGCAGGACTAACCAGGCCTCCACGGGGCCTCTCTGGGCCCGAGCCGTGGGCCCGCAGTCGGGGCCCAGGCTCCTGAAGCCAGTGCGGCAGCCCCCAGCCGCCCTCCCCGCCGCCCTCACACAGCCCCCTCCAACCTTCTCGACTTTACGGGGCCCCTTGACCAGCTCATGCCGCTTGGGGATGGTGCCACCATCGCAACCCATCTTGCTTCCCCCAGCGCGACGCTTCCGGGTCCGCCCTCCTGGCTACCCACTTCCGGGGGAGGGGAGCTCTTCCGTCGCGCCCTAAAAACGTCATCGCCGTACCATAGCAACCAACGGGCTGGGGGCGTGGTTACCGGCGCACAGACGGGAGGGGCGGGACACGTGCCAGCTCGCGTGCGAGCGCCAGCAGCGCCCCCTGCCGGCGATGGCGAGGCGGCACAGCAGCTCCGGCGCCTCTCCCCAGCCCGGCGGGACCCGCCCCACGCTGGGGGCAGAGGCCGCCCCGGGACCCGCCCGGGGCCACTGGCGGCCAAAGGAGCCGTTCCCGAGTCGAGTCGAGTCGGACCGGGCAGCGTCGAAGGCTGCCCCGCAGCGGCGGGAGAGGGTGACGGCAGGTTACAAACGCTCGGTCGCGCCAGCGGGAGTTTAATACAAAACGTACAAAGCCAACGTGAAATGCGGCCGGTGCGTTTAACTCTGCGGACCAGGATCTTTACAGGTTTAAATAGCGGCGTGGAACGCGGCGGCTGCCCAGGAAGAGCCGAGCGGAAGGTGCGGGAGAGACGCTTCTCCCACCGGCAGCTGGGGCGGTGCAAAGTGGCTGCGGCTGCTCGAGAAACATCGCTGTCCGTGTCCAGGGCAAAGAGAGCGGTACCACAGCGCCGGAAAAGTCCAGACTGTGAAATCTCATATAAAACCTTTACAATAAATTAATTCGGACAAATACGAATCACACAGGGCGGACAAGCAATTTACGTGCGGGGGCTACAGGGCCTTCATCATCCTCCGAGCGCAGAGCCATCAACACGGGGGATAAGTTAACGAGCTACAGAGACAAGGCGGCGAGGGCCGGCTGAGAACCGGCACCTGCCCAGCCTGGAGGAAGATTCTCCAAAGCCTCTGCAGGCGCAGCGACCACCGCGGGATTCGTTTGAGTCGGCGCAAGGCTCTGAACAGCTCCAGGCTGCGGCAGGGTCCGACCGAGCGCTGCTCCCCCCAGGTCTAGCGACAGCCAGCGCTCCCCCGAGTCGAGTCGGTTTTCCTCTGTGCTCAGATACCAGCTGGAACACGTCCCATGAACATCTAGGCTACGGGTAGTACCTGCCAGATGTTGTCCTGCAATACATTCATCGCATTTGTATATTAAAAAGCCAAAAATTAGCTTTATAGCTGTTTTTTAAAAAAAATAATAATAAATTGTAATTACAAATTGAGTAAGTCATCAGAAAACGATGATGGGATATCATAAGTTACAGAACGTTGTGCAGTGAAATTTCAAGAGAGCCTTTACATACTCAAATAGAAAAAAAAAACAACAAACACACACTATATTGATCTGACCTATATAGAAATTAAAAAATAAGAAATCAACCAGATAATAAAATAATTTTTCTCTAATACACAGCAAACATTCCTGCCCAGCCACTAAGGTGATAACATTTCCTGGCAGGATCTGAACAACAGAGAAGAAAGTACATATTTAATTCTATAAATCCTCTTCTGCATCTGTTGTTGTGTGGCTCTTCACCTGCTACAAGTGCACCAGCAGCCAGGGAACTGCCTGGCAGGAGTCCTTAGAGGTGACAAAGTTGGTGGGGCCGAGCTGCATTTGCCCCCTTGGCTGCCATGTGCCAGAGGAGCAAAAACAACAGAGAATTTGTTACAACAGTGAAACGTTTTTCACTCCAGCGTTGCTCTAAACTGATTCATGTACTTTGACAGCACCTCAGTTTGATCCTGAAGTTCCCTTGTGGCATCTGCATTTGGATATTGTATTGCAGCATTTTTGGTGGCGAGAGCCAGATTCTTCAAGAGGCTGCAAAACCGGCTGCTGCTGTGGAGAATGTCGTTCCGAGCATCTTTTTCTTGAGTTTCCTGGCAGAGAGCATCCACTAACTTTTGTCCAACCATAATGATCAATTTGCTGTGGGATATGAAGACTTCGGGTGGCTGGTTGTTGCTCAGACTGTTAGTAAAGACACTGATTGCTTTGTGAAGTGCAGTGAAACACAGCTTGCAGTGTTCTGGGAGAGCGATTTTCTTTGCAGAGTCCTGCTTGCTTTCAATTACAGCCTTCTTTGGAGATGGCAAAACCTGGAAAAAGGTTAAAAAACACCTCAGTTTGGTGGCACACTGTTTCTTTATTTGCTCTACCCTATATTCTTTGTGTTTCTTCACTTACAGGGAGTTTTGTTAGTTAATAGTCTCCAAATTGCCCCAGGACAGGAGTCTTTTACAGTAATTTCTCTTTCCATAAAGTACTGGACTTTGAAGTGGTATTTTCTCCTAATGGCCTTTTTTTTTCCCCTAAATAGATTTCACTGAACACAATTTTCCTAATGGAAAACAAACAAAATGCTTTCAACCCTTTATGCAGCCTGCACTCCTGCTTTCAGATAGTACAAAACATTCAGACTTGATCTTTAATGGTGCTGACTTCCTGACAGTTATGAATGATTAAAACTGTTGGCTAACAAGTGAGTCAATCCTTACGCCAGTGCATGGCAAGGTATTTTTAAATACTAAGTCTCAAAGCCTTATCCCAAATGATACACAAAGGTGAGCAAATGAAGAGCCTGACATTCATCTAGAGTGGTTTCTTACATATGAGGAAAATCAATGTTTTGCATGAGTATTTCTGCAGTAATTCTAGGAGCTAGTTCTGGGAAAACCAACTGTGAGAAAACAAATAGATGTCTATGTATAGATATGTGTGTCCAAATACAAATTATTTTGAGTTTTAGCAAGCACAGAAATCAAGGACTGCAAGTCCTCCTAAGTAATAGCTTTCAAAATCAGAAATACCTTTGGCTTTGAATCTGTACTCTTCTTTGCTGCTACATTACCTGAAATGATTTTCTGTGCCTGTTACAAATCAAAATGAGAGCAAAGTTGAAATAGTTCGCATAAAATATTTAAATATAAATGTATTTCGCTTTTATTTTAGGGGGAAACAACTCCTAGCTATGCAGCCTTCATGTTTATGGACAGCAAATGTACCTTCATTAGAAGCGACTGTAGGGTTTTTCCTACTAAAAAAGTAGCATCTGATCCTTCAAGACCTAAGACTGCAAGAAACGTCAACAAAACTTAACATTTCCTAAATTCAAAGAAGCCAGCATTTCTTTGTGAAACCAAAAGAGTTATGTTACTGTGTTTCAGTAATTCCACTTCTAACATTCATCCAAAGTTATTCTAACAAATCTGGTAATTCACAAATTTAACAATTTAATTTGTTAAATCAAAATTTTCTATGAACTGTGCTTTCCAATACACCTCAAGGTGGAAAGTCGGTGTCTCTCATACAGTCATGTCAAAGAAAATGTCCAGGCAAGAAGAGAACTACTAGTCAAAAGAGAAGAAACAAATTGCTAACTCCCAGCTAAAAACTGTCAATCAAGTTAATTTAAATGGGGAAGCTAAGAATCTTTTCTCGGTGCTGTCTGGCTGCCACCTCAGTAAATTCTCTAATGCCAGTTCTCTTTGTTACTTAAAATTACTGACCATTCTACATGTGTCATCTAGCAAACAAAATCCTGAATTCTCATAAAGTCTGGAAAATAGGAAGTAATGCAAACTGAATTTGGCACTAGTGCAAAGATAAGGTAGTGCTAACAGCTTAATACCTGCAAATGACTGAGAACAGTGAAATCCAGTTACACTGACCTGTAGCTGAACATAATCACAGTCCTCAGTGGTATTTCCTTTTGGTTTCTCAGAAGAGACCCGACTTTGGTTGAGTTTATCAAGAGTATTTCTCTGAAGTGAATCTACTTCTGTTCTTCTTGGCACTGTGATTTGTTTTGCCATTTTGTATTCTGGGCTCATTTTTGTTTGTTTCATTTCTTGTTCCTTCTCATTCTTTCTGAAGAGAAGCTTTCCATTGGCAATGATGATGGATACGAACCTCTTGATGTCGTCTGGAATCGTGCGAGCTACCATAACAAAGCGATCAAGATCATCTGGGTTGGTTTGAGGTTTCCTAAGCACCAAAGCCTCTAGTGACCAGTTGCAGCTGTTCAGAGCTTCTCGTGTTTCTGTTAAAATTTTGAATGAGTTCCTAAGAATTTCCAGCTGTTTTATAATTCTGGTCTGAAGGTTGTTATCAGTGAGGTAAGAGGCACTGGCCTTTATGACTTGAGCAAAGGCCAAGAATTCTCCCAGTGATACTTTTATGTGATCAACCGCCCTATGGATTTCTTCGATACTTTTCTCAAGGTGCTCCTGTAATCTCCATTTACTACTCACAAAGATCATTAAACTTGCAACTGAGCTGGATACACTGTGCTGCAATCTAGTCAGTGTCTCTATGGCTACTTCAAGGTCCAGTTTAATTTCCTTGGCAGGCTCTTCTGAAGATGACATGGAGAAAGACTCCGCAGAAGAGTTTGAGGATGTAGAGAGGGTGCTGCTTCTGCTATCCACACTAGAAACAGATAATCTGTCTTGCTCTAATTTGGCATCTCTTGAGAGCTCTGGAGGAGCACTGTATGCTTGAGCTCCAGAACTATTGCTGTTTTTTTCCACCTCTTTCTTGGACTGCACAGAGGTGGGCAAACCTTTTGGAATATCATAAACATTCTCTTCAGAGATCTGATTCTCAGCCTTTGGAGCCAGGAGACTTGGGGGTACATCACAGCTACCGTTTTGTGGCAAGAGGAGCACATCCCGTGAGGATGGAACATCATAAAGATGGATATCCGGAAATGTTAATTTCCGTTGTGTTGGTGGAATATCATATAATTGTGGATTTATAACTTTGGCTTCAGTATTTGTTGTTAGTGCCTTGTACCTGGCTGGTGGTATATCATACAGCACCTTGTTCTCCAAGGAATGGCCAGAAAGGTTCTGTTTTAATCCTGTTTTTTCAGGCGATACTGGAATATCATAAATCCATTCTGACTTTCGAGGATTTGGCAAGGTATTGTAATGGCCCCGACACTTTTTCTGAGATTCATTGTCTGAAATATCTGTTTCTCTTTTGGGAGGGACATCATATAACTGCAACAGAGCACATGGGATTTATAAGCTGTGTTTTTAAATAAGAAGTGAGAAATAAAGGTGAATTCTCAGAGCACTAAAGGTATGCAATTCCAGTAACGTCAGTGGAACTGCACCATAAAAACACTAGCCCATAATTTTTATTTTCTTTCTAAAATGCACAAGCTGAACATAGGAAGATTAAAATATTTTGAGCACAGTTGATTAAATCATAGAGCAGTGTCCCCAGCCCATGAAATCTGTAGGCAATTCCCTGCCTCCTTCGGGGTGGGTAACTCATAGTTTTTTTGGAATGGCTACAAGAAAAGTGAAATGCCAGTTTGTCAGTAAGCAACATTAAACACTCAGTTTTACAGAAGGAAGGAGATAAGATTTTAGTAGCCTCTGCATAAGAAAACAATGGCTTTTCCAGAATCCCCACCCCCATTCATACGCATACCCTGACAAATAAATCACCAACAGACACCACTGACAATTCTCAAATAGCTGCAATGAGTTTAAGTTTTCACTTGGAACAGGTTCATTAAGATGGATACAGGTCTTGAAGGTCAATGCCTTAAAAATATGAGTATGTACAGCTGAAGTCTAAGCTGGAAAATCAAGACCCCTTCTCATGTAAGGAAATCCAGACTAATACTGAGGCACTTCAGGAGTGACTGTACCTAGATGCCGCACAAGCATGAAGCACAAGCAAGAGGGAGCACAAGGAACCACAGGAGTGTGCAGAAACAAGAACCTGAAGATACTGCTATGCAATAAAAATTTTAGAAAGAACTGGCCAGGTCTGATTTCCCCATTTGCAGAAATTGTGCAAGAGAAGGGAACTCGGACAAGGGTGATTCAGACCAAGGCCAGAATTTTCCAGATTGCCCATGAACAAAGGATTCTAAGAAAATTTGTTTCTGGAAGCAATGATAAACCATGTCTCTGAATGAAAATCTGCTCCCAGGCTGCTGCAGCTGGTCAGTACTATCACTAACAGCCATGAAGTTGTCATGCTGCTCCAGTGAGCAATTGCTCATATGCCAGTGCCCAAGTTCTGGGTAGCACCAGTCCTATGGTCGCTGCTGAACAGGCTCTGTGCAAGACTGGCTTCTCCAGTGGTGAGGCAGCTGTGAACCTACAGCACTTCTCTTTAAATCCACAAAATCTGGAAATCTTGGATTTCCAGTGCAGGGATGGTCTGCCCTGGGATCTTACACCTCAGTCCTGAGCATGTGTGCTAATGAGCCTGTCAGAACTCTCCTGGATCCTAAAACTATTTAGTAAACCTGAAATATTTGTCACTCAACTAATAAAGAATTTACATGAAGGTATTTTCTTTGTCACGGCATTTCAGATCAGCCCTTTCTTCAAGGATGGTACTTGTCGAACAACAGGGATGTGATGGGCAGCCTGACACCCTCCCAGAGCCAGGTGTGCTCTACTCCCAAAAAAGGTCATAGGAGAGTGCTGCATGGAATAGGGACAAATAATTTTTATCTGCTTAAATATTACAAACAGGTATTCAAGAACATAGGGTATTGAATTTACTTTTCACACAATCATAAAAAGAAGCTAAGGCAAGAGATCTTGTTCGTAGAATCATAGAATGGTTTGGGTTGGAAGGGTCATCTAGTCTCAGCCCCCCTGCAGTAAGCAGGGATATCTTCAACTAGAGCAGGTTGCTCAGAGCCTCGTCCAACCTGACCTGGAATGTTTCCAGGGATGGGGCATCGACCACCTCTCTGGGCAGCCTGTGCCAGTTTCACCACCCTCATCATAAAGAATTTCTTGCTTATGTTTAGTCTAAATCTACCCTCATTTAGTTGTCTGCAGTCTGAAAAGCAAATGTGAGCACAAGTAGGTAATCCTAATCCTGGTATGTACCCTGACTATCCAGGAGTCAGGTAGTATTCATCTCTTTAATATGAAGGACAAAGCACTGCACTGAAGATGTGCTGGTCTTATCCCTGCCATCACTTTGAGGGAGGTTCAGCACATGCACCCAATGTCACAGTAATGGGCAATTGTTCCCCTATGCCCAGTGAGTTTTACTTACATTGCCTGCTGGTGAGTCTTTCTGGGTAACAACTCCTGCGTTTGCTAGGCTGGACGGTATGTTGTAAAGCTGCTTCTGCTCTTCCTGGAAACACTCGGTGGATCTGACGAGCACTGAGCCCTTTCGTGTGGTGGGTGGAGTAGCACCGCTCTGGTCCAAGGGAAAAAAACCAAACAGGTTGAAATCAATCCTTTTTAGAGTCCACTGAGGACTCTGGTGGAATCAAAGGTTTTCAGGTCACATACTGAGTAACTCCTAGTTTGGAAAGCATGGGACAAACTCAATCTGCTGGAGAGCTGCTGGAGCACATCCTGCAGCACTGCAGCACTAGGTGGCGTGGGGTATGCTCACTTTGGGACTCGGCAGGGATCACCCCGCTTCTGTGGATAACACAAAGAAGTTTGTGGATAACAAATTAATTAGAGGGGGCTCAACCCTGCACTGCCAGGTGTGGCCCAGAGCACACCTTTGAGCGGTAGGGGACAGGCTGGAGGTGGAGCCTGGTGTCTGTCCCACCCTGGTGAGCTGTACAGGCTGCAGTGAGACAGAGGAAGTGTGACATTCACTGTCCCCAGGGAAGTGTGGTATCAAGAGCAAGGTCATGTAACAGGACACTTCAGCGGTAGATGCAAATCAACATGTTGCCCTTCCCTGAATGCATTGTGGTTACATGACCTAATCCCTGGAGTTTTGCTTCCCAGGAGGTGGGTAGCGTGTATGACATTTCATTTTTTTGCACTTGTGACTTTTCTGTAAAAATCTTGACATATTCTCGATCAAGTGACACAGGGACAAATCACATTTCCTGGTGGATAAACCACATCAGAGGGGCTGATGTTCATCTGTGCCCTGGAACTCAGCAGTGGTAAAACTGTTTATTAGAAACGTACCAAACATAAGACACATTTCTCTAAACATCTAACAAATTCAGAAGAAAACCACTTTTGGTTTTGAACTTCCCTAAAACTATATAATTTTCTGTCAAATTTTACAAAAAAAAGCAAATAGGGGAACAGTAGAATTTACCTTAAAAATCTCTTCTGAGGTTGTACAGGGTCCCAAGCTACAGGGGTGCCCATGGCAGGACTCACCTGGGTGAATAAGGACTCCCGGCGCTGTGTGGATGGAACATCGTACACCTCGCTCCTGATATTTGGGACTGAAGCCCGGCATGCTCTCGGGAGAGTAAACAGGTGCTTTTAGAGGGGAAAAAACCCACCAGTAATGAGAAAGGTGCAGTAAACTCAGGGCATCTTTTAAAACTTAATTAGTTGAATAGGCCACCATTAGAGCAATCCCTGTTAAGTGTTTAGAAACCTTTCAGTTCTTAACTGATGGTGATACATGTGAACTGATCTTACAAGCAGGCTGGTATTTTTCCCCATAATTCTCCTTTGACAGCATTTCTGCTTTATTTCAGGTAAGATAAGAATTGGCATGTACAATTCAAAGACAATTTGCCTTACTAACCAAGGGAGGAAGAAGATTTGAAGAAAATCCAGCTTCTGTTATCACTTAAATCTTTAGACTACTCAGAAGCAGAACCACTAAAAAAAGCAAGCAGGGGAATTTCTACTTCTCCAGTCTCACAGACCCATTAGATCAAGGGGTATTTAGTGGGAGTAAAAGAGGCAAAAAGGTACAGACTGAGATGCATTATTTTGTAGTTACAAAAGATGGGCTCACTTGGTAGGAGTAAACAGTTACCTCAATGTCCTGTCTGGCTCCACAAACAGAGAAGTCAGATATGGGAATTACATTACTTAGGTCAATTACAAACCAATTTTCCTGCTTGCTTAAAGCATCATTTTATGAGTTATGACAAGACCTGGGGGACAATTAGTTCAGATGCTAAAATATGAGTGTTGGGAAAGGACTTTCAATACCCAAAGCATGGACTTTTCCTCCCTTAAAATGGGTTTAGACTGGGTCTTCACAGCTGTTCTATAAATGGAATATTGTAAACTACTGACCCACAGAAACCACTGCGTTACCATAAATTACTTTAAATTGGAGGCAGCATTCTCTAGCGTGTGAGTGTTGTAGTGACTGAATTTAGGGGATATGGTGGAGGAGCAAGACTCCAGCTTTACAACATTTTGCTTCATCTTTGTGAAAGCTTTTAGCTCTCTGAAGAAAGGGAATGACAAGTGAACACAAATCCCCTCAGCACTCTGTGATATGAGCCATATTGCCTGCAAACAGAGGCAGAAAAGAAGAGAATTTCTTGAGTAGGAAAAGTAAATAAGTGGTATTAAGAAAGCCATCTTTAGCCTGGGTCTCTTTCAGATGGACAGACTTTACTCCAATACAGCAAAAAAGAAATTCACCACATATCACATCTACTGTATTTTAACATATTTTCAGTCACAGTAAAGTAAGAAGGTACCCTGTGTGTTAGGCAGAAGTGACGAGGCTTTTCTACACAGTGAAAGCACGCAGGCTTTGAGGGATTTTGTTTTGGTTTACTGCTTTCAATCAGCTCCCTCAAAGACTTAGAGTGGCTTTACCCAGCTGCTCAGAGGACAGCTGAGCATTCCAGGAACTTTGCCAGTTGTCCCCCAGGATCTGCATGAGGCAGTCTGGAGAGCTGTGGCTCATTCTGCCCTCGCACAGGCTGTTCACCCCCGAGCCTCCCTGTGCATCTGCGTACGGCTTACGACCACCACCCTACAGTTGGTGTAGTAACAGCTGAGACATTGTGCAAGAGGCAGCTCAGGCAGACCTGAACCTCTACATAATAAAGCAGGCTAGGTCCTTTTTTTTCAGCCCCCCCCCCCGCCCCCCCCCCCCCCCCCTCCCTTCCCTTCACCAACAGCCCTCCCTCCCACGCCCCACACCCCAACCCGCACCAACCCAAGCACACCCAACCCC
>JANHGN010008311.1:28796-38996 GCA_024605025.1 Megaceryle maxima
TCCAGCCAGTGCACTGGGTGCACCTGTCCAAGCCCTGGGTTACCAGCTTTTCCAGGAGGATGCTGTGGGAGACTTTTGCTGGTCTAGATAGACCACATCAACAGCCGTCCCCTTGTCTACCAGACAGGTCACCCAGTCATAAAATAAAATCAGATTAATTAGTCAGGATATTCCCTTCCTAAACCCATGCTGTCTGGGTCTGAGCCCCTGGTTGTCTTGTACGTACCAATTGATGGCACTCACTACAGTCTGCTCCATAACCTTGCAGCCACTGAGATCAGGCTGATAGGCCTATAGTTTCCTGGATCCTCCTTCTGGCCCTTCTTGTGGATGGGCGTTGCACTGACCAACCTCCAGTCATCAGGGACCTCCCCAGTTAGCCAGGACTGGTGATAAATGATGGCGAGCGGCCTAGCCAGCTCTTGTGCCAACTCTCTAAGTACCCTAGGATGAATCCCATCTGGACCCACAGACTTGTTAGGATCTAAGTGTCACAGGAGGTCACTAATTACTTCCTCCTGGATTTCAAGAGGGATATTCTGCTCCCCATCTCCACCTACTAACTCAGGAGCCCAATTGCCCTGAGGATAGTCAGTCTCTTTGTTAAAGACTGAGACAAAGAAGATGTTGAACACCTTGGCCTTTTCCTTGTCTTTTGTTATTATGTTCCCCCCTTTATCCAGTAAGGAATGGAGATTTTCCCTGGCCCTCCTTTTGTTATTAATGCATTTATAAAAACACCTTTTATTATCCTTGACAGAACTGGCCAGCTTAAGTTCAAACTGAGCCTTTGCATCTCTAATTCTCTTTCTACATGACCTTGCAATGTCCTTAAACACTTCCTGGTTCACCTGCCCCTTCTTCCAAAGTTGATACACTCTTTTTTTCTTCAGAGTTCTTGCAAAAGCTCCCTGCTCAACCAGGCCGGTCTTCTACCCCACCGGCTCATTTTTCGGCAGGGATGCTACAAGAGCTAAAAACGCTCACCAACACATAACAACAATTTTTTTTTTTTTTTTTTTTTTTTTTTTTTTTTTTTTTTACAACCATTTAAAGCCTTAAGTCAATGATAGTCCTGATATCCCCAAAACATTTTTCAAACAGTAACTGTAGAGGTCTCAGTATCAGCTGCAAAGTGGCTTGAGAAAGAACAGTAAGACTTGTCTGCTCTTTTTACTGCCTAACGTGAGAGAGTTCTAAACAATGGGGAAACTCAGTGTAGAAATGAGAAGCTGTCTCCCTCCCTCCCTGCTGGAAGGCTTGCACATTTACTCTCCCTCAGTTCAAGAATGTATCAAATCCTGTATCTTCCATGCCGGCAAAGTGAAGTATAAGAGTTATTTATCTAGCCTACACAAAACTCACTTCCCATTTCAGTTGGTCATGTTGTTATTCTGTAGTGGTGGTGTATTAACTTGTCAGTCAGACTCGGAAAGGAAGTATTTTAGGCAAACTTACCTGCACAAAATTGAAAATAATTTTGTTCTGTGATATATAAAGATAAATGCTGCAACAGACCCGTCCCAAACTATTTTCTTTGTAAGATCCCCTTAGCCAGCCTGTTCTGAAATACAGCAATTATGGGCTACTTTTAATGTTCTGGTTTTCACTGTTATGCAGCTGCACATAGTTAAGAACTTAAAAAACCCCAAACCTTTCCAGACAGATATATTTACACTGCAAGTTGTTACCCAACAGTCTGAACTTAATTTAGCCAACACCATCTTAATTTATCTTAGTGAACTGGAATGCTTTAGTCTTTAGGGTCATAATTACTTTTTCCCCAAGAGGATGACTTCATTCATCACCCAAGACAAAGTAAGTGACAATCTTCATGCATACTTGTGGCCTAGTAACGGTGCATCACCCACACTGACCAATTAATCTGAAGAAGTAGAGCCCGTGAGCACAGGCTGTCTAACAAGCAGAGGACCTCAAAACCCACTTGGAGGACTGCTCAGGTTTCCCTTCCTCCCTTTCCACAATTTGTTAGCTCTCAGCTAAAGGAGCGAAGAGTTTTGGTCTTTTAATCAAGCCACTATTCATCTCCCCCTCCTCCAGAGATGCCTAAGATCCTTGAACACAGAGAGGCATGGCAGCATTACCCACCCACATGAGTACCATAGGTAATAACTGCTCATGTGGTTTGCTGCCTAAGTTCTCTCTCTATATATACACACACATATTTAATGCACAATACAGCAGAGTAACCCCCTCAGATGACTAATGGTAAATGCAATCTCATGGAAAAAAAGCCATGCTACAAATCTTATATTCCTTATAAGCATAACTTAGTAGTGTGCTACGTGATCACATAAAGGGGATTAATGCATATGGTACAGTGCAGGTTCACTCAAAACTTATGAAATCAACCAGTTCACCCACTACTACTACATCCTAAATCAGTTTTGCCTTAGATACGGATGTGCCTTTGTGTTCAGTAAACCTCTACTGAAACCAACGCCTATGTATTTTTCAGCTAAAGACAGACATTAAATTGTTAATTTATAAGGTAGTATTAATATGAGTTCAAATAATAGCTCGTGTAACTGTTGTCAATCAGCCTTTGAAATTGAAACCTTTTCTAAGGAGTTTTAAATTCTCTCAGTAGTTTTAACCAAGTACTATATACCATGCCATTTTTCCCTCTCATCTCCACACAGCAATACTGAATAGAAGAGGTCAGCATGTTCCAAATCCTACATTGCAGATTGTGTGCAGGATTCAGAGTCCAAGATGAAAGGCAAAGGGAGAAATGACATAATGATCTTTTGCCCCTACATGTCATTGTAAGGTCATTTTTGTGACCTTTCCACCCTTACTGTCTTATTTTTCATTCTACATTTTGTAAGAAAAAAACCTGATTAATTAGTTGAATTGAAGTCTAACTTCCAATTAAGTATTATACAAAAGTCACAATCTTTAAGACAGTTTGCCTGACAGATACCTTACAACTGAGACCACAATCAGAAAGCACAGAATTTTGCTGCCACCTCCATATATAGAATACATAATTAAGGAAAATATGCAGAGACCACTGGCAAAGGAACCTGAGCTACTGGTAAATAACTGGCCTTTCATGATGCATTCTGGATGGATGAAAATTGCTGAATACATAACTTCCACATTTAATCTGTAATACTACTGGCTACATAGAAACAGAAAAATGAAATGTACATAATTACATTAAGGTCATTTCATTTATACACCACGTAAAATTATTTCACTGCCACACTCCAGTGACTCTCTTAGCTTCAACATCACAGATCAAGTGTATACAGTATCTTGTAAATGATCCCAGTTCACCATTGGCCTAAACTGAGGTCTCAATTTTCACATCTATCTCAAGTGTCTAACACATGCAGTATTTCTCTCTTGCACAGCCTGCTCCGATTTAGTTGCTACAGCAAGTGCTTTTTAGATCTGCCAGCAAGTAAGCTACTAGATCTGCCATGCAAGTGATCTATACTCCCCCCTACCCTGCTTTGGTCAGGGTAATAAAAAAAAGTTTCTTCATTTACCTCTCTCTCCCTAGCTTTATTTTGCATGTGTTTCTGCATCAAACAGCCCCTGACCAGCAAATACTTCAAAATGCTGTATTTTGAGGTTTGAACTCAGTGACATCCTCATCAATGAAAGTAAGGAAGCTAATCAAAACCCAAGTTTAATTTTACTAAGATCCTGCACTCGAGCACTGGGACTGTCTGCTGGCTCACGTTGACTCAGCTAATCTCAGTGTTTCTAATTGCGATTTACTAAACTGTGGCTCGATGGATTAAAAGCAGAATTACTAATGATTAAAACAAAGCTTTTTTTTTTTTTAATGTAGAAAGGTTTCAACAGATCTTTCTGAAAAGAAAGCACTTTGAGAATACAAAGTACATTTTGAAAATGTTTAACTATTGTTTTAAGAGTTAACAAAAAAAAGTAGCAACTGTCATTGCAAGGCTAAGGAAACTATTGCAACAGAGAAAACATAGCAGCTCAACTTCCTCCACAGTTTATTTGTGTGAAACATTCTCTTGAGTTTTATTTCCTCCCTGGCATGGGAGGCAGAACATCATCGTATATCCAGAGAGTCACAACTGGATGTAGTATAAGCACAAAAAAATGGGGAAAAAAAAATAGAATACTTAACACTTGCTTTACAATCTAACCAAACTCCTTTATAACTTCATGACAGTATCAAAGAACTTGCATCGTATCTTGGTTTTTATCTTTTGTTAAGTCAAACTTGAAGGGGGGGGGGAGAAGAGGTGGGGGAAGAAACTCTGAAGATTCTGAATGTAGATGTTTATAAAAATCAGAAATGCTTTCTATTGCAACCCCATCATAAAATTATGGAAAACTTGAAGTAAAAATAACTGTTTGAAACCTTCAGACTAGCCCTTAACAGCATGATTAACAAGAAAACTGGCCAATTTATTAGAATCGTCTCCCACACCATTTGTTTGTCAGACAGACCCTGGAAAGTCTTTCAAGCAGAAGCAGGAACAATTTAGATGAATTGCACTAATGACCTTAGTGCTCTCCAGCGTTATGGGTGAACAACCGACTGAATAGATAACAATCAATTTATGCTTTAAACTTCAGAAATGGACCCATACATTCAGGTCAGGATGAGAAAAGTTTTGCATAGGCACGAAAATGCACCTGGAGGTTCACTTGCAAGCCTTTTGTTGGCTCAAGAAGCCACTTTGAAATGTGGTGTGTTAGTCATTGTATAAAGCAGGAAGCAGGAAGTGTGAGGAGCTGAGGCTCAGACCTTTTAACACAACAAGAAATCAGTGCTAAGTCCCGAAACCTCCATTCCATTTGCTGATACTTGCAAAGCTCCAGCTGACACAACCTTCTTCTGAAAAGCCATTTCCCCTGTCATGGTTAGGAAACAGAGGCAGAACTATCACCAAGCCTACACAAGGTCCTGGAAGAAAGGACTTACTTCATTTCCTTTCATTGCCAGATAAGATACAAACTTTTCAGACATGTATTAACACCTTTTATTTATTATGGCACATGCAACACCCTTTATTGCTGGGATTACTGCTTCAGAAAGAAAGAACATGCTCTAACCTACTCACATGGAATGATGGGATTAAAGAACAGCAGTGAAGACAATTTTAAACCCAAATTGTTGTTCTGAATTTTGTAAAAGTATGCATGAACAGGCACAGATCTCAAAGATGACTAGTGAAAAGACTTAGGAAATAATTAATTAGGAATTAATACATACTTAGCAACTAAGGCAGAAAACCTAAGGGGTAAGAAATAAACCTACTTCACCCTCCCCAAAACTCCTAATTAGGATTAGCAGCAGCTTAAAGAAATAAACAGTCCTGTATTTGATTTTGCTGTAACATGGAGCTTGCCACAACTAGTGTGTAACAGGTATTTCTTTTTAAATAATTTAAATACATGATTAGCTTCCTAGGAGTTGGTATAGCAGACACAGAACTCCGTAAGTCATGTTTTATCATGCTCTATGCAAATAAGTGCAGCTATTTACAAATCAAATCATTATTTTAAATCAGATTTTGAAAACACAATAGATAATGGTGATGAAAAATTTTGGGAACCAGTAATCTAAACTTCCAGTCACACCAGTATTTTATGAAAAGGCAACATCAGAGTGGCCCCACCAGAAGGCAGCAAATTATGAAGCAAAGGAAGAATTATCATAGGCTCCGAAACATTTATGATGGCTTACTCCTTTGATCAGTTTATGTAAAGAACCACATAAAGTCGTCAAAACAAACGCGAGTCCAGCAAAACCTGCTCAATTTCCTGCACAGAAGATACAAGATGCAAACACAGCACACGATTTCATACCAGCCTGTCTCACCCTCCAAATTAAATCTCTCCCACAAGACAAACAAGGACTATTCAAACATTTGCTGTACACAGAAGCAGGAACCAGGAAGAACTGTATGCAGAAGAGCAGAACAAGACTAAATAAAGTACGGAACACCTTTACCTGAACTGAAGGTGCTGGCTCTTGAGATTGCTTACTGGTAGTTCCTTGGGAAGATGCTAAAGCAAAACTGTCAGTCTTGTGTAATACTGGACCATCAATCCTGGAAGGTGCATCTGTCCTTTGTGACGACTGCCACGTCTCTTTTCTGTGATGAGATTCACCAGTTTGCTCATCTCCAAAGGCAGCCCAAGAACAGCTGTCTTTTTGTTCATCTTCAAAAGCATTCCAGTCTGTAGCCTGGTTACAACCTGCAGAACTGAAGTCTGCAAAGTCATCAGAGTCCTGAAAAGCAACAGTCTCATCTTGAGGTTTTGGCACTGAATCAAAGTCTCCAAATTCACTATCATCACCATTTTCTACCTCAGTAGTATGCTGGAAGTCTAAGCCAGAAGTTTTGCTTGTATCACATTCTGAAGTGTCAGCAGTCTGATTGACTTCAGCTTGATCCAACTTTGCTGGTTGCTGTGAAACAGTACTTGTGTCCCTGAATTCACCAAATTCATCATTAGGTTCGCTAATATGTGCGGGATGTCTGGATGTTCCTTCTAAATCTAGAGCATTTATTGATTCTTGAACATGAATGAAGGCGGGAGATGCACTGCTGACTGAACCAAAATCACCAAAATCATCATCCTGCGCATCACTGCAAGCTACAACTTCAGTACTGATTCCACCCCTCTTAAAATCTTCAGAAATGCTCAAGTTTTCTCCTGCCAGATCACATCTTAGGCCTTGGATCTGATCAACTTTGGTGTCCTCTGTTTCCAAAGAGTCATCAGGCCTAGGAATATCTTTGCCATTCTCTCTGCCATGTTGTTTTCTCCTCCCACTGCGTTCTCCATTTTCAGTACTGCATATTGAACTTCCAGTTGTTTGAGATGTACTAGAAATTGCAAATTCATTATTTTCCAGTGCTGAGGGATCCTGTTCACAACTAATTTCTGAAATACAAACCTCTTCTTCAATACGATTTACTCTGTTTATTCTGTTGTTCTCCCGAATGTTCAGAGAATCTCTTTCATTAAGAACACTGCATATTGTAGGTCCTGTTCCCTCTAAATTGATTGGTTTTTTGTTTGAGAATGTAGCAAAATCTGCAAAGTCTTCACCTGAGCTAGGCATTGAGTTCAAATTTTGCTCAGTACTATGGGCATTAACAGCTTTCTGTCCCTTTGAGTCACTGGTACCATCTAGATCATCTGTTCCCTGAGGATCTACAGGGTCTGATGCTGCAAATCCATTTGTTAGAATCTCTAGACTTGGAAGTTTCTCACCATTGCAAGCATCTACTCGCTCACCCTGGCCCTCAACTGCTATATCAGTTCTAACGAAATGAGAAGAAAAACCCTCCAACTTCCCAGTGTTGTCTCTCTGTTCCCATCTTTTGTTTACATCTTCTACAGCAGTACCTGAAGTTCTCAATTTGGATTTCTCTTTGCTGGTACTAGTAGCTGATATATCAGGAAGTTCCTTAGTAAGAGCAGGAAGCTCTGCAATGCAGTCTTTAACGTTTTTAATAGATGTAAAGGTTGCAATGTTAGCTACATTGTCAGAATAATCATGAAGTGGGATGAAATGATTTGTGGGTATAAACTCTTCCTTTGGATGACTGTAGTCCGGTGTGTCAAAATCAGCAAAAGCTACACCAGCAGTGCTTACATCAGAAAATCCTCCAAATTCTCCAAATTCATCTTCATCTTCATCATCAGCTCCATTGTCTAGTGGTGGAGGCGATGAGGAGTACATTCGAATAATATCTGGTTCCATTGTTTAGTTCCACTTCAAAGTTAATGCATTTCTATAATGGGGGGGGGAAAAAAGTATATTAGAATTTGGCTAGCTTTTGTAATCTCATTTTTTATATTTACTGTTCCACATTTTATTTTAAAACTGTGCATATAGGACAGTGTCCATATTAGATATGAGAAAGGAACAATCCCCAAAACCATTTTCTAACCAATTCTTTTGGTTTAGAAGTCACACAGAATCTACTGGGAACAGTTCGAATCTCCTATAAACTACTACATGACCATATTCTCAGCATACAGTGCTCAAGTACCAGAACATGAGACTCATTTGTCTTGAGCTATTGTGCAACACACACAACTGAACTCAGTGTTAACCCGTCTGTTCCATACCTCCCGTCATCAGCAATTCATAAAATAACCAACAACCCCTGTCCATCTTTTGTGCGCTCTGCTGACTGACAGGAATGAAACTACTCGATGGACTATTCAACAACACTCACGTACATAAGGCACCTTCAGCAGTGCTGAAGGCTTCAAAAGATGTGTCCGTAAGCTTTGAAACTTGGAGGAATTGCTGTTACAATAGCTAGCTATGATCCACTGCCCTGGGTTTTAAGTGTCTTTCTATCAATTCACAGGTTTCTGTCAGGTCTCCCTGTTCTTTGGATTTCACAGCCACAAGCCAACACGCTGCCTCCACAGCTGCTGCAGCCAGCCTGCTTTTGTCTTACAAACCGCCAGTTGGGATATGTCATGAGCATTACGAGCAAAGCCTAGAGAAAAACAAACTTCATCAAAGCTTATTCTCAAACACAGAACAGAGCAAGACTATCCATGAAATATTTAAATGCAAATCACTAAATCACAGGAAAAAACACCACAACAAATGTATTCCCATAGCCTAGATAGAAAGAGCTTAAGGACTCCATCTTAACATTGCAAACCCTTACAATAACAACCAAGGTACAGATGGAAAATTTTCTTTCCTAAAGAGTGATCTTGATGATTTTTTTCTCAATATTGTGTGTAACTAATAACTACTAATATTTATAGATTCACAATTGTACACATCACTTAACCAGTTCATACTCTAGAGCTCTTCAAGTGAGCGCTACAATCAACCTCTTTCCATTTCAAATGACACTTGTCATAAATAATTTGTACCAGCACAATAGGCATTATCTGCAGGAAAAATAGTGAAAACAACCTATACCTACTGGCAAATACCTGAATTTCTAACAAGAAGAATAATGCTGAACTTCACTAGTTCTGAAACACAGACAAAACTTGAGTCTTAACTCCAAGACCTTTAGCAAACGACTTTGTACTTGCACCTAAAAAGCAGTACACGAAGGGTGTAACAACAAAGGAAGCTCTAGGGTTCTTTTCAAAGACAACATACTACAGAACTTGAGCCAAACAACTCTTTGTATTTTCCAGGAAAGTCTGACATGTTTAAGGTGACTAACATACCTACATTTTTGTTTTAGAAGGATATTTTGCAGTTCTAAAAGAACATCATGCTCATCAGATGAAAACATGAAGCAATTTGTAACATCACATGCAAAATGAAGAAGACAGCAAGGGAATTTTTGTTTAGAATAAAGAATAAATTGCCAACAAGCTCCCACATAGGCTTACTCAGCACCAGCTGCTTAACAAGGTATTGGAGAGAGCAGCTTCACTCACATCTCAGAGACCTCATCTCTCAAGAGCACTTTCCCTTTTAGAAAAAGGTCTATCATATTAATTATATGAATGTAAAGATCCTTTCCAAGATGTCTGTAGAGCATGACTGTCTGTTCACACAGAGATTACTCCAACCTGTCTACTTTTCAAGCTTCTGGGTTTTCAATTCGCTAAATACAATAACAGCGTTTCTTCTTTGTAACTATCAGAGCAGTCGTTCCTTCTTTCACCCATTATATCCAGGCTGCAATTGCTTTCAGGATGTTGTACTGCAAAGGCAAGATCCATATACAAAGATAAGCCCTGGTAGGTAGAAGCACTGTTTTTTTTACTTTTGCGGGGGGGGGGGAACAAACAAACAAACAAACAAAACCACAAACAAACAAAAACAAACAAACAAACAAAAACAAAAAACCCCCGATGACTTGTTCAGTAGATGTTGTCGGGCTGGATTAGCTGTGCTCATCTCAAGGCACCTTAGTTTGGGACAACACTATTTAAAGCAATAGGGGAGTTGGTTGAACAGTTGGTTGACCCCAGAATTATGCCTGGGGTCTGGAATCAGCAGCTCTTTAGCAACACACTGACATTTAGAAGAAAGGACACAGAAAATTGTGTCAATCAGGATGGGATTCACACAAAACTATCCCCCTACAGTTCCTGGAAAAGTATTTCTTAATTTTTTTTTTTTTTTTCTTTTTTAATAAAAAAGAAGTGGGTTTATTTGGTTGTAACAAATCATCCCTTTTAACTAAACTTGAGTTTACAGGTCTCCAGTTGAATCTCAGT
>JANHGN010008313.1:5000-20677 GCA_024605025.1 Megaceryle maxima
CAGTTATGGAACCTGAGATTCATTTTTGCATTTATTTTTACCCAGATGCTAACATATGGCTCAAGGCAGAGAACATCCAGAAACGAGAACAAAGGTATGCAGCAGTTAGGACACGTGGTTGCAGTTTGGGAAAGGTAAATTGGAGCTTGCTTCAATGCAGACAGTTTGGAATGATGGCAATAAATGAGCTGTGTGCTCTGGATCTTGACTGAGGGGTCTTGCTGCTGTGTTGCCCCACCATTGAGGTTATGACAGTTATGAGCTACCCCCATCCAATGAGCTCAGATCTGCATTCCCACATCGCATCTCCATGCTGGGATGTGGTTCTTCTGCCGCTGGGCCAAATGTTGTTCTCCCGAACTCATTAACGCAGGCTTTAATGCAATGAAAATGCAAGCAACAGTGACAGGATGTTTTTCTTTTCTCTGGGTTTGTATGAGTGAGCTCTGGTCCTGCTTTCTCACCCTCCAAAATTCAGAGCCAATCTGCCAGGTTTCACCAACTTCCAGGTGGAAAGGGTGCACAGTGCTTTTCTGTCCACACCACATGTGACCTTTGTGGATCTTTGCTATCCTTCCAACAGTATATAGGGCTAGGCATTATGAAAAGTCACTTATTTTTCTTGCTCTGCCTTCAGGAACCAGAGGAGAACAGACTTTGTTGGATTCCCGCAGCGGTAGGTATCCATCAGTCATCTCCTGCTCTTGAGCTGAACCTTTGAGTGTCTCTTGGGGTTCCTTACATACCAGGAACCCAGTATAGCATAAAGGATTTTCCAGGCTGGCTGGGAAAGTGACTTTCTAGAATCCATTGAAAGTCCAAGTATTCTCAGTTGAGAGGATCTGGAGTCATTCTGTCTTAAACCTGCTCTTATCATTTGCATGAACCACAGTTCAGCAGAGCATAAACCTCAGGCCTGCAGTGAAAGAAACCCTATTAAACCCTATTGGTAGGTGTTTAAGACTGAAAGAGAAGCCAGACTTAGGGTGAGGAAAAAAGACAGATTTATTTTTTTAATGCATTAGATTTACTGGTGTAAAAGGAGATCTTGCCTAATGTAACTTTGTTTTTTCTTTTTTCTTTTTTTTTTTTTTTTTTTTTCCTGGGGGGGAAGTATCTCAGTATATAGGCATAGCTGTCAGTTTTAATCTTGTGTGGACTTTGGGTCTAAGACTCCAAGCTGGAACATGCACAGCTCTTGGTGAAGTTTGTGTTTTGACACAGGAGAGTTTGAAGGTAGGGAGCTGTGTTCTTGGGTCAGATGTGCTTTTTCCACCATTCTCACAAAAGAATGCAAAAAATCACACCTAGGCTCAACACAAGCACATGAGTAACACCAGGGGGATTACTCAACATCTGATTTCAAGACTTTGAATCATCAAGGCCTTAATTACCACAATGGCAACTGTAAATGTCACAGAGCCGACCACCACCGTGCCACACAATGCTGCTCTTTTCTTTCGCTGTTAAGAACAGGTTTGCTCATTCATATCGCAAATAAAGAAACATCTTTAGGCCCAAACCAGTAAAACAGTGAAGTCATTAAACAACTGACTTCAATTCACATGAGCAGCATAACCTCTGAGTTATGTCTGAGCAAAACCAGAACCTTAGTGAATAACCCATCATAGTCTTAAGGGTGACAACACTGAAGTCAACGGAGCAGTCTGTAAGCTCAAGTAAGACACAAATGAAGACATTCATGTCCAGCTAAATGGAAGTACCTTAACAAAGATGGTTAAATATTTTTTCCCAATAAAGTATTCATCAAGTATTATACTATTTTGAAGCACATAGCAAAAAGGTCTCCTTGTATATCTTTACCCAGCTCTAAATGAGATAAGAGCCTTCACTGCATTTTGGATATTTGGTTGACAAATACCAAAGCTATAAGAGTTTGAAAATCCTGTACAGTGCATGTGCAGTCCACTGGCTCCAGACATACATCTACAATCTGGAGTTGTGCAGCCTGAAGTAAACACAGCTGTGTTTATCTGAATGTGTGATCCCATGTACATGGTAGAAAGTTCAAATAAATGCACTCGGCGCGATGATGCTGTAAATGCAGCGAGTGCATTTGTCAGATGTGTGATGATGCAATCCCTTAAATAAACAGACTGAGCTGTTTGTTTGACTCCTGAGCTACAGAGACATAAAAATATATGTACATTAATTGAAGCCAATAAAATGAAATCCAAAACAGTTATAAGATCTTAATTGAACCTTAACTGAAAATTCACTTGTTGTCCTTACACCCAGAATAAACAAGTTCTGTGTGTTTGTATGAAGCGTATGGTGTAAGTTTTAGACAGTAGAATAACGTAGTAGATAGCCACCAGTTTTAGTGGAAGAATTCTGTTTTTTTCCTAAGATGGCCCATTGCCTAAAGCCAACTCTAGAAATTACAGGATATCCCCAATTTTTCATCCCATCAGCCAAAGAGAGAACTCTGTTTTACAGCTGAAACATCTTTATGCGGGATGCATGGTCTGTTCATTATTCAGCAGAACCAATAGTCTAGAGGAATAAGTTTCTGATGAGCTGAAGAAAATGTGAAGGAAAGAGAAAAACTGAATGAATGTAGATGCTATCAAAGCTGTTATTTTATTCAGAGTTAACATTGGCTCAGCATTTCACTATAAATTCATTCAGAACATCAAGTTACGGGAAAAAATCCTCCAGTTGAGAAATATGCAGCAGTTACTGATGAGTCAGAAGTTGGAAGTAGTGACACCACTACACACTATTAAAAAGTCCTACTTTTCAATACTGTCTGACTGCTCTGCAACCCAAAATAACATTGCTGCAGAAGCGTCATAAAGCTCTTTCGTTTGTCTTAAGCACATTCACTTGGAAAACATGAACTGTGCAAATGGTCTCGAGAATGGTTACTATAGAATTAGACCATCAAATTTCTTGACTTATGTGCTTTAAAATCTTGCCCAAAAGATGGCACTAACATTGTTTTTAGTAACATATATTGACTATAAATTTAATTCTTCCCCCCATCATGTAAAAGTATCTTCAAAATGGTCAGAAATCCATGTTGAAAGGATGTGCTTTATAAGGACTACTATGCCAGCTAACAATTGCCATATAGAAATTAAGCTTCCTTCATGTTAGGATCATTAGACACTGCATGCAGAAGCTATTGCTGGACCAGCAGATGTATCTGTCAAAGTACAGAGACATTGAGCTATGAAGCCTTCATCCCAACCAGGGCTATTTAAATCTATGTAATATGCCATACAATATACCAGAGAGGTATCATACATTTAAATCATGTGCTATTAAATCTCTTGAAAAGTATGCTAAGACTAGATCAACTTCATTGAACAATTTATATCTGCTTTAAAATATTCAAAGAAGTATTACACTGTTGAATTTCACTATCAGCAATTTATTTTAAGTTTTAAAATATTTAAATTACATGCTGTATAAGGAATGGCAAATAGTTTGCATGTCTCCGCAAGTGGTGGAAACATCTATTTACAATACTTTCACAGTTCATGTTCATACGGTTATTGTGAGTATGCACAGAGACCATCTTTCTTCTTTTCATTGACCAGATCACGTCAACAGGCTTGAAGAAGGTGGGGCCCAAAAGAGCTAAAAATTTCCCATTGATCCATCAAGAATGGAGCATTTGATGAGCAGAGGACTCAAGTGTGGCTACTGTAATTTACAGCAGCACCAGGGAGAAAAGTAATGCTGGCTTCAGTCTTGCTCCCACTGAAGCCAGCAGGAACAAAAGATCTGTAAAGAGTCAGGCCCAGCTGTCAGTACTGTGAGCTGCTTCTGAACATCTGGTGATTTTCATTTTCGTGTCATGCTCCTTCCATAATAACATAACTCATACAGCTCCCAAACCTCTCAGGTACATGTTAAGATACTGTGATAAAGCTGAACACTAGATAAAACCATAGCTAGTGACATAAGAAGATACATAACAAGACAAATGGGTCAGTGTGATAAGTATGACCAAATTATTGTAAAGTCTTCTGAAAGCACTATAATGAAGGGTAGATTTGAGGGGCAAAGCAAAGAAAGTTTGAAGAAACAGCTTGGAAATGGAATATAAAGGCAAAAGAGAAATAAAAGTGAGAGGTAAAGAAGGGCAATGTCATGGTAGCTGTTGAAAGAGAAATCAAACTGCTTATGCTCTGTGCAGTCAACACAAGGGATGTTATGGGATCCAGGAGAGACCAGCTATGGGTTGAAGCTGTGTTTGAAAGAGGCATGAGGAGAGTTAGATGGAGAGTGACCTGCTGGGAATGTCACCCATGATAGAGAAGCCAAAGGGAGATGGAGAAAAGCAGGGAAAGGGGTACATGGCCTGGAGGCACAGCAGAGAAATGGGGAAGTGGTGGTATGGAGGTAAAGAAATAGCTACGATTGGTGTGAGAAAAACAGTGAAGGAAGCGAGGAGGACCCATATGTACTGGGCTTCTCTTTGTGGGAGCCATGTAGCAGCTCTAATCTGGGGGTGTACTCTGCCTTATATTGAATTATGCCCCAAAATAAGGAAGAGAGGGAGTGAGAACAACATGATGTACATATAGCTTTTCACTCTGAAAAGATGTACCACAAATGAGTAGGGTAAGGAATTACAGGAGCTGCCCCAAAGCACATTTAATACTTAACACCACTTCTTTATGAAGTTGAGGTAATTTATGTCCCCAGCCTGCTGCCTGTTTGCTAACAAACCCCTCCTGAAGTCAGTTAAAGAAATGCAAGGCAAAGGAAGACGAACTTCTTGGGGAGGGAAGACCTAGCGGCCTACTTTTACTTTTTGTTTTAGTTTCTCAGAGACAGAATCAGGTTTCCTTTTAGACTTGTATTTTTGTTGTTGTATGTGGAGCAAGGCAACCTTTATACCCCCTGCTTAAACCTTATTTTTCTTTGTGGGAGGAATTAGTCAGGGAGAAAAGAGAAGTGAGGACCGACGACTGCACCGCAAAATAGTGACAGAGGCATCACGATGAAATCGGGGAATTTACAAAAGTGAAAAATTAGATACAGCTACCGAGGCCACCAACCACAGGTGGGTTCTCTCCCATTAACATAAAACCCCTCCGTGAAGAGGAATCAGAAGAGCACAGTACCAATTATTGTAAGCTGCCACCACCACTCCCGTCAAGGCTCTGTTCAGTCCACAAGAAAAATCTCACACGGTGTTAGAAGGGCCTGAAAATCCCCAAACCATTGCTGGGAAACTCCCCACAACAATACCCCTTCAAGGCAGGAACTTTTTTGTGTGCTGCCACACACCAGATCCTCTAAGTGCAACCAGTTGCTTTTGCATAAAAGTAGAGATTCTGGTGCCAAGCCCAGCAAGCCATGGTGCAGGAGCACACCTGGGAAAAATATCTCCTACAATAGGGTGCTGAACCATAACAGGATTCTGCTGCCCCTTCCACCCCCTTGCTTAATGAATTTTTCAAAAACCAAAGGAAACTGCCATCCTAGCAACAGGAACTGGACAATTTGCAGTAGGTGCTACGCATGGTAGTGCTAGTAGCAGCAGGAGTGCCATGAATATGGAAGTGAGGAGCTAACAGGAGGAAGAGACATTTGGAGAGAAGTATCTCGCTCAGCTTCTCATAACAAAAACTAGTTTTAAAATCTTCAGCAGTGAAGCAAATGGGTAGGGTGTCACTGGTTCAGCTGAAAACTCACTTGCACCTTATGGTCACCATCTGTGGTGTGGAACGTTTTCAACCTTGACAAAGCAGATTTGTCCGAGGATATTTCCTCTCTTTGAAATAAGAGAATTAGCTGTGGTAAAACCGGAACCCGTGTTGGCACATCTACACTCAGGCGATCTCTGGAAAAAAAAGAAAGAAAGAAAGAAAGAAAAAAAAAAAATATTGTTGCAACAACCGTCTGGTTGCCAACCTGTAAAAAATAACACCCCACCAGCCCCAGCCAGCTCCAGCTGTGTCAGTGCTGAGCAACACCAAAGGCCACTGTCTCTTCCTCCTCCTTTTTAAAATATGAAGTGCCTTTTTAAAAGGCCATGAAAAGAAAGGCACATACAGCAGGTGGTCACATCTGTGCCCATCTCCCTCCACCCTGAACAATTTGCTCCCAAGTGTTCACGGTGAGGGAAAGACTGGAAATTCTGGGTGTGAAAGGAGGATGAGGGTGGGTGGGAGAGGACAAGGGCAGGCACTCCTGCTTGCATCTTGAGGAGGAACAGAAGAAGATCTTAAAGCCCATGAGCTGTTCACCCTCTTTCTTGCTCTATCTCAGTGTAACCACTGTGGGAGAATTCCCCCAGAGCCTAACTAGCTGACAAGCACAAAAATCAACATATGTTTCAGATATGTATTCACAGCCATGCTTGCTATCACTGTTGAGATGGAAGAGACCACGGAAATATAAAACATAGATGGGTTCCTTTCGATTTGCCCTTCACTGGAGAATTCTCCATTGGCTGTATTTGCATTCATAACGCTGCTGCATTTGTGTATTTTTCAAAGAACTGTGTCAATAATCCAAGCGATGACTCCAGCTCTGGACAGAGCCTTTCATTTCAACTCATTTAACATTTTAATAATTCCCTAAGTATTGTAAGGTTCCCGTGTCAAGCTGGAGAGGAACACCGTGGACCAGTGTCTGCTCTCTGCTTCTGCCAGGATTTTCCATTATGACTTTGGGCAAGTCACTTAATCACCCTGGGCTTCAGTCCCGTGAGCCTGCAAAACGGGGATCAACTGACTTGCTGATCTCAAAGGTACATTGTGAGGAGACATTTGTGCATACAGCTGCAGATCATGGTTTTGGGAGGCCAGAAAATACTTGGATAGATCCAGTAGTGCATCTTGCTTCTAAAGAATAACACTCTCCCTGCCCACCACCATGAATATCACAGATATTTTTTGACATTTGAGGAAGTACATGGCCAATTATTGGCAGAGATAAAGGCACCAAGTTTAATCTGTTCTACCCAGTTTTAATCTGCTTTTATATTTGCCAGATTCTTGAATTTTACTTCTTTCCGCAAATTCTCCCATTCCTCCCCATAAAGAGGTGGAATCCCAGCGAGCTGCACTTCAGCAGAGCTGAGTAGCATTGTCGGGCTAATTTTAATCCAATTAACATAGTCAAATGTAACCACTTCACTTCCAGTTCTGGGAGGCAATGTCACACGCTCCAGTGACACAGGAAGTACTGCGATGCGAATTGAGCATCATTAGCTAGAGGCAGCCAGTAGAGACAAAGGACAGCAATTGTCTGCCTGCAGAAACCACAAGAAAGGGCACAGCTCTCACCATCAAGAGCTTCACATGTAAGTCTGGCCTTTAAAATGTGTGACAGTGACTCAGAACGAGGAACATGAGAAAATCTGCCGAAAAAGCAGTTTGTCACAAATGTGGGATTTGGTTCTTCAATAGCTATAACCTCAGTTTCCTGATTCAGCAACTTTGATGCCTGTAAATTAAAGAAATTAAATGAAATGGCAATGTCTTTGCATGGGATGGAGGTAAAACTAGGAAAAGCACTTTGGTGGTTAGGAAATATATTGTCATGTGGATTCAAATATATATATATATTCAAGTACATGGTAAAATGGATTCAAGATTAGTTCCATTAATGAAGTTAGGAGAACCCTTGTATGATCATTAAGCTTATCAAAGCCTTAGTAAGATTCAAACACGGGTGAAGTATTGGCCCAACTGAAGCTGGGGGGATACTTCCAACCTCTCACCAAGTGTTTCTAAAGTGCCCAAAGCCCAGCACTGGGGCTGAAAAGCAAAATCAAAATAGAACAGATAAATAATAAATTAAATAACGTAAGCTAAAGCCTCCTGGAAATGAAAACTGATTAGCCAGATTTCACAGAGGGTTTCAATTAAGTCTGTTTCTCATTTTTGTTTATCTATATTTAATACTGATAAATAATGTTATTTCATTACGAGTCTCTGAAGGGTGTTTCTAGCCTTTCTTAAAGGGATAGTCAAGCACAGAAAAGATATCTCATCTATGGATTCTGGATTTGTAAAATGGAAAAAGTACACTTATTTTTCTCCACTAATGATGCTTTCATGTTTTGTTGCACTCTGTTTCTCCTCTGACTTTGCAGATGCTAGAGGAGCATTCCATAAACCTCGAATATTGGCTACTGCTGAGCTTAAATGCTGTACTTCATGATTCATTTATTCACCCTCAAAGATAAGAGAGGAAGGCCCAAGAGGACCAGTTCAATAGCTTCCCATCTCTCATGGCCCATGTATCCCTGAGACCTGAAGGTGGAGAAGGAGTTCAGCCCTGCCATGCAGTTTCCCTCCAGTTTTACATGCACTTACACCCGATCCCATCAAATGTTTCTAGTCACAGAGAAAGGATGCCAGCATTAAGAAGAGACTTCCTATATAATTAGGAAACAGGGGCCAGCACTGGAAAACCTTTATCTACTACATGATGACCCTGATCCTACCCATCCTTGCACAGTGAGTAGCAGAATTTCCCTGGTTTCAGCTGCTGGAGATCAACGCCACATCCTGGAGGGGGGCATGGAAAAAACTCCCCTGCATAGCTGTCCTTTGATTAGAAAATGTGTAAGAGGAAAAGGGGCAGCATATTAATGGGCACTGGCTTGTAGATGAGGAGACAGAGCTTTACGCACAGTGGCAGCAAATGGGTGAGGGTTTTGGCTCCATACTCCTCCCACAGGTCATCATCCTCCAGCTTCTGGACATTAATTTGACAGCCATGTCCCATGACTTCAGTAATGCAGAGTTTTCTGCATTATGCGTTGCATTTCCTAGAACTGCTTAACACTGTTTAATTGTGCTCATTTAGCCCAGGTGGTGTCCGCAGCAGCCTTTGCCTTAGGCCTGGAGAAAAGCAGGGAGGAGAAAGCAGGAAATTTGCCGCATTCATGCATGGGAATCATACAATCCCAGCATGGTAGGGGTTGGAAGGGACCTCTGGAGATCACCTCGTCCACAGAGCATTGTTGCCCAGGATGGTGTCAAGGTGTTTGGAATCTCTCCAGAGAAGGAGACTCCACAAACTCTCTGGGCAGCTTGGGCAAGGCTCTGACACCCTCACACCAAAGATGTTTCTCCTCCTGTTCAGATGGAAACTCCTGGGTACCAGTTTGCGCCCATTGCTCCTTGTGCTGTTGCTGGGCATCACTGACAAGATTCTGGCCCCATCCTCTTGACCCCTACCCTTTACATATTGATCAGCATTGATCAGATGCCTTCTTAGTCTTCTCTTCTCCAGACTAAACAGCCACAAGTCTCTCAGCCTTTCCTTGTCACAGAGATGCTCCAATCCCTCAGCATCTTTGTAGCCTTTGCCTCCAGAAGTTCTTTGTCTCTTTTGAACTGAGGAGGCCAGAACTGGACACGGTACTGCAAAGGTGGCCTCACTAGGGCAGAGTAGGGAGGGAGGAGAACCTCCCTCAACCTGCTGGCCAGAACACCATTGGCCTTGGCCACAAGGACACTTTGTTGGCTCACGGTGTGCTTGTTGTCCACCAGGACTCCCAGGTCCTTCTCCATGGAGCTGCCTACTAGCAGGTCAACCCCTCACCTATACCGGTACATGGTGTTATTCCTCCCCAGGTGCAGGACTCTACACTTGTCCTTGTTGAAGTTGCCCTCCTCCCAGCTCTCTAGTCTGTCAAGGTCTTGCTGAATGGCAGCTCAGCTCTGGTGTGTCAGCCACTCTTCCCAGTTTTGTATCAGCAAACTTGCTGAGGGTCCACTCTGTCCCTTCATCCAGGTTGAACCCTCTGTCCTCATTTTGAACAAGTGTTCAGAAGAACTCAGAAGACCCAGTTCAGACACACAAAAAGTAGCAATTTCCTGCTTCATATCAATTCCTGTGGCATTAGGGGAAGGTCTCGATGCAGGCAGACTTCTAGGAAAGCATCCTCCACTCCATGGGGCTACACCAGTCAGAGCACGGGGGGACACTCTGGGTACTGATGGAGGAGTTAAAAAGACCTGTGGAGGTTAGGGTGGGGGGGCAGAGTGGAGATATTTCTTTTGTGAAGACTATTCAGAGCCTGTCTTTGGCTAACAGTGTGTGTTTTACAGGCAACGAACTTTCCAGTGGTGGCTTCAAGGAGTAGGATGCTGTAAACTGTGGAGACCTTTTGTCTCACAGGATTTTGAGATGGAAAGGACTGGGATTCTCTTTCATTTTTTAAGAGTCCAGGTAACTATCTGTTGTGTAATGTAGCTGTGCCACCACCAGCAGCAGAGCAGAGAGATGCTCTTTCTCAGCAGATGTCTGTGCTAAAGTGAGGCGGTATGAATGTTATACCTGAGGTCTTTTATTTGCATACCTATGTAAGAAGGGTGGTGGGTGGCCTTCAGGAGGGAGGCAGGTAGCACTGTCTGGAGCTGTGGTGGTGAGTGGTGTTGTCAGATTTGCTGCTGCATCCCTGGCTTATGAGCTGGAAGTCATGTTGCTGATCTAGGATGACCTCGTTACTCCAAATGGAGTCACTTTTTCTGCCCCCAGATTTTATCCAATTGTCTGTTTATTTGGCAACCTGAGCAGAGCAGTGTCTCCAGCTGGGCTGCTGGATGTCTGAAAAACTAAGGCTGGCTGTGAGCAGATGGGAATGTTCCCATATTTCTATCTCCAGCTCTCGGGGACCTGACTGAGACTCACAGTGCTCAGAATGCTGGAGGAGGGTGCCCAAAAAATGCCATAGCAAAAGCAGCTGGAAAGTCAGCTTGCTTTCTTCACTTTGATTTCCCAGGCTGTTTCTCAGTCTGAAACCCAGCTGAATCTAGCATTGCAACAGAAAGGAAGGGTGCTGGGTGTCTGCTCATTTCTGTGTCACTCTCTCTGTCCTACTTCTCCAGCAAGTAGGACATCTGGGATTTATGGTCACCTTCATCTGAAGCTTCAATCTCTCACCTTCAGCAAGCATCCCCAGCCCTCAGAGCAGAGGCTGAGATCCAAGTCAGACTCTGAGAACTTTGCAATACTGCAAAAAATTCCTGCCATCGGGGGAAGAAAAGGCAAAAGGCAATACAGGTTTTTAACTCAATGTGGAGAGCAGTCAGCAGGACAGGGGAAGCCTATGCTGTGATTCCTGCTACCTGCAAAAGGAATATCTTCCTGGTTACTAAAACTGTGTCTGTTATGGGAGCAGTGAACTGAAATTCTTTTCCCACAGGACTGCATCCACGGTCATGCTCCCTTACTGGTTTTCTGTGCCATCATAAGCTGTGCCTGCACCATCCATGCTTGAGTCCAAGATAGACAGAAAACTGACTAAAGAAAATTAAGCTCCACCTTGATGTCCCACTTTTCTCAGGCTATGTTTTTGCAACTTCGTAGCAGATGGTATGTCTTAGGTACATCACTTTGGAGATGCCAAGTGATGTACTTACTATCTATCAGTGTTTTTATTTAATGAGGAAGGAAATTTTGACTCCTACTTACACTTGGGAAGCTGCAACACGGAGACAGGTGTGATGCTATTTCATGCTGCTGTATCATCTACCCAGAGCTCTTAATAGCTATTTTTAATCTGGACACTAAAGGAACTATTAATTAGGGAAACATATCCAGGTGCCTAACACAAATTGTAGAGACAATAATGGGGTATTATAGCATCTTAATTTTCTTCAGAGACTACAATTAGCAGTGAGCTGGGCTGCACTATGATGATATTTTTATTTTTTTTTTCCTTTTATCTGACAAAATAAAGGCTGCAAATATAGGGCAGCTGAGTCATAATAGGAGACGTATGGGATTCCATCCCAAAGCGCTTTATGTGTCTGTCCAGTCAATACACTTAAAAGGAGCCATTTTACTTAAAAGCTGATGCTTCTAAAATGAAACGTGGAAACTGTTCAAGGGCTCTGTGGCACTTGGTGACAGCTTTGCTTTTAATGGCAACAGGACAAACACTGGCATTTAATACTATATGCTATTAAAATTCAGTAAAAGAAATGAAGCAAGATACAAATGAGCGAGGAGGAAAAAAAATGCAAGTAACTGGGGTGTAGATGCTGTCTTAAAAATGTGAAGTAAGTGACAATATTACACACAACTGTTCATAAAAATGCCAGAGTATTTTGCCATTTACCTATAGCCAAGTCCTTGGCTTTATATCTCAGCTTTGAAGTAGCACAGTAGTTTCCATTACCTGCACATCTGATTACAGATGGCATATTTTTGGTGGCCTGTCACTGTTGAACAGATGTAATCTGACCTTCCTGCTTTGTGGGACTGCAAAGGAGGATGACTATGTTGGTGCAAGCTAACTATATTTTCCTTTTCACAATGAAACCCATCTTTTTTCTGAGAAGGTAGATTCGTCCTATTACATAGGAAAGTATTTATTAGTGAAGCAAATATCTTCTGTACAGAGACGTGATTGTCAGGTCCGCTGAGATCTACAGAAGCTAATTGAAAATGACATACTTATCTCTTAGGTGTTCCTCTGCCACACCTGAATAAAACGGTGGGAATTTTTCCCCCCCAGAGGAACTCAGATGAGGCTCATCCATGTCCTTCTAAGGAAGCTGGTGCCAGTACTGATCTTATTGGGCCTTTACAAACAGCAAATGAGCAAACTCTTTGCGGTGGGTATTTTTTATTGGGAAAATGTAGCAGAAAGGGCAGAAAATGTAAAGAAATAAAAAAGGACCAACAGGAAAATACTGAAAAGATGTAAACAACTGAAAGCGCTAAGTGAAGAGATCATGCGGGTGATGACCTTAAAAAAACCCTAGCACCAAAGTAAATCACACTGCTGCCATCACTGAATGTACCTTTCATTTCCTCTCCACAAAGCAGAGGTACAAACCACTTGGAAGTAAACCAAAAAAGCATTATCCTCTCTTCTGCTGACATGGGTGGAAAACCCCCTTCTGCCACCCAGGTCCTCACAGAGGGGTTGTTGCAATCGTGTCCTCGTGAGAAAGAAAAAGATGCTGTGGTGGCAATGCCCAATGGGATGCCCAAGTCTTTGGTGCAGCACATGGGGAAGGCTGTGGTAGGTTCTTGGGCTTGTCACCACCTGTGTCAGTACTTCAGCCTTGTGCCTTTCAACATCCACAAGTGTAGAAATGGGGCTATTTTAATCTAGGACGTGTCCAAAATAGAATGTTCATAACTTGTTTCCTTACATTTCTAAGAAAGTTGATGAATGAAGGAGGAAACGGGACCTATCTGAGGCTCTGCCCCTCATTTCCCCTTCCTTTAAAAAAATACATCGAAATCAGCAAATGTGTTGACGTGACAGAGACTTTTTCATAAAAGTCTCAGACTAGCCAGGCCACAACCCACTTCGCTGCTGAGAAAGCCTGGACCATCACTGTCCTCTCACCTTGCCTCCATGCGTGAGAGAGATGGGATTGGGGTGACAGCAACCTGAGCAGCCTGCAGAGCCATGCTCTCCTCTTGGAAACACAGAATCAGAGAATGGTAGGGGTTTGAAGGGACCTTTGGAGACTCATCGAGTCCAACCCCCCTGCCAGCACAGAATCACCCAGGCCACACAGGCGCAGATCCAGGCAGGTCTGGAAAGTCTTCAGAGAAGGAGACTCCACAACCTCTCTGGGCAGCCTGTTCCAGGCTCCGTCACTCTCACAATGAAGTTTTTCCTCGTTTTGAGGTGGAACTTCTTGTGTTTCATCTTGCTACCATTACCTCTCATTCTATTGCAGGACACAACTGAAAAGAGACTGGCATGGAAAAACATGGAAACATGGAAAGGTGATTATGGATAATCTGATAGGTTGTGGCTGGAACCAGAAGACAAGAGGTTTAAGTAGCTGAACATTGTCAGTTCTCTGCAGCCTGGTCCTGGGGTGGGGAGATAGTCCCCTGTACTTTCATGAATGCTTGCAAAGATATAGCTTAGACTCAGTGAATATCAGAGACTTGGTATTGTGCTTTAAATGAATTCTTCGACCTATACCTTCATCTGCCGTGGTAGGAATGAACATTACAGGCTGAACGTTAGATATTTATGTTCATTTAACAATCTGTAATAAGCTATCGGGTTTGATTTTGACATGTACATTGAAGTTATTGCTTTTTTATCAATATCACGGTACATTTGTCAGCAGAGAATAATAATTGTATTGCCATGTATATAACCGATCTTGTAGTGTGACACTCTCTACACTGTGCACAAATTGAATATGTTTCATCTTAAATACAAGCCTATTAATTAAAATCAGAGAGAAAGAAAGAATTTTAAACTGCCAACTATGGAGCATCTCTGAGCAGCATCTTCTCCAATATCTTCTCCAGGAAATAACTTGAAGTCTCACACGATGACCTCCTCGTCTATTTATTTGTTTGTTATAGGATGTCAGAGGAAATGCAAGGTCAGAGGTCTGAAATCAAGGGCAGAAGAGGTAGGATAAAAAGGGCTGACATGGCTGCTGTAAAAGCATGAGAGTGTATTTCTGTATTATAGCAGGCATCAAGCAGCATCTGCTGTAGTTATGGCAGCAAGAGTAGATTTCGTTCCGTTCCTTGCTTTTCACACACCAATAACTTAGACAAATGTGCTGCATATGTGGACACAGGTAGTCAGCTGCACTTTTCAGAAGTGTCCAGCCAACTCTGAGTTTTAATTACTTCTAACTCCCACATTAATTTCCTTCCAACCTGGCTGCATTTTTTTTTTTTTTTTTTTTTACAGCCAGTGATGAACTGAACACAAGGCCAGGTTTCAAGAAAAAGTAAGTATAAAGCTGAAAGCAAGAAATCCTTTTAAAATGACAAATCTTAATTCACACATACTACAATATACAGTATTTTAAGCACAAAGAAGACCTAAATAAGCCATTAGCAGCACTGAAGATCTGGCAAGGATTTCCCTGACATAGTTTAATGGAGGTTGTAAGAGAAAGAATGAATCAGACTATACTTGAAAACTAATTGCCCATTATCCCAGTGTGATAATGGTTAACATTAAGATTTTCTACAGTTCAGGTTACAGAAGCTGTGAAATGCAGTTATTTTTTATCAACTGACCAAAGTGGAATAAAACGGCAGTAAAAATACCCCAGGAGAAGTTGCAATCATCAATGTCTGCCTCTTATGGATGACCTGGATGAAGGGACAGAGTGAAACCTCGACAAGTTTGCTGATTATACAAAACTGGGAGGAGTGTCTGCTACACTGGAAGGCTGTGCTGCCATCCAGTGAGATCTGGACAGACTGGAGCACTGGGCAAAGGCAACCTAATGAAGTTCAAAAAGGGCACGTGCAGAGTTCTACACCTGGGGAAGAATAACCACACACCAGTGCAGGTTAGGGGTAGACCTGCTGAAAAGCAGCTCCATGGAGAAGGACCTTGGAGTCCTGGTGGGCAATGTTATCCATGGAACAGCAATGTGCCCTTGTGGCTGAAAAGGCCAATGGTCTCCTGGGGTGCATAAAGAAAAGTGTGTCCAGTAGGTCAAGGGAGGTTCTCCTCCCCCTCTACTCTCCATGACTGAGACCACATTTGGAGTATTGTGTCCAGTTCTGGTCTCCCCAGTTCAGGAGGGACAGGGAAACAGTAGAGAGTGTCCAACAGAAGCTATGATGCTGAGGAAGGGACTGGAACATCTCTCTTATGAGGAAAGGCTGAGAGCCCTGGGGCTCTTAAGCCTGGAGAAGAGAAGCCTGAGAGGGGAGCTTGTTAATGTTGACAAATCTCTGCAGCGTGGGTGTCAAGGAGAAGG
>JANHGN010008313.1:20777-39288 GCA_024605025.1 Megaceryle maxima
AGAGGTTGTGGAGTCTCCTTCTCTGGAGACTTTCCAGACCTGCCTGGATTTGTTCCTGTGTGGCCTGCCCTGGGTGACCCTGCTCTGTCAGGGGTTGGACTTGATTCCTTCCAACCTCTGCCATTCTATGATTCTGGCAGAGTATAAAGAAGAGAAAAAGGAACAGCACCTTATGCCAATGTAAGAAAACATTGCTCGGGGGTTTTTGATGGCATATAAAATCTCTGTGCCATAGCATAAGATAAAGCAAAATGAACTCTGATAAGAAGATGACCAGTCTAGGATGAGACGCCAAGCACTAGAGAAGCTCTAGCCTTGTAATCAGTTAAAGGCCTAGAGTTCATATTCCAGTTAAAAATAAAGATGCAATATTAACACCAGAGATTGGTCAAAAATTAGTACAGAAGTAATTGCCAATCATCTTACCAAACTTAGCAGGATTTTTGCTTAGCAATAGAAGATGCAAGAACATATTCCTGAATCTTCAGTAATTGTGACAGCAAGCAATAAAGGCAGTGCACAGGTCAAAAAGGGATGGGGAGAGTGGAACCAGAGTGCAGGGAGGATTATCCTCTGTTGGATGTAACCAACACACAATACTGTGAATGTAGATATTTCTTTCCTGTCTGTGAAAATGTCTTGCCTTGATATTTTCCACAGTAAACATTATTTTCCTTTCCACTTAATAGTTTTTCCTCATTTTAGATGCAAACTCATGCTCTGCAAGATTTCCTTCTTGCCACAGAAGGGTGCTAAGGGAAAATGGTTGGCTTTTCTCAGCTTTTGAGTATCCAGATGAAGCGATGTTTATTAATTTCAGAAGCATCTCTTGTTATCAGAATCCACCCACCTCTGCTTCCAACAGTACCTGTCAGAACGGTTACTTAAAATTAGCCCAGATTATTGCAGTCAGCGTCTTGCTGATTCCCCCTGCAACAAGTTTTCCGTTTACTAATAACAATACCACTAGACAGCAGTCGGACTAGTTAACTAGAGAGAAGCAGATTTTTCTGCCGTTTCATTGCCATGCACAGATGGGAAACAAGAAGAAACCCAGTTTAGCTTTTAAACATGACAGTGGAGCTGAAGTTGCTTTTCGACTTAAATTGACTGTACCCCCTTTATGTGTTCTGCAAAGTGATGTGGCTGTGCTTCCACAGTACTCAGTAATATATTCTGTGCTAATAATGCAATAATTTACAAAAAACTCTCTAGCTTATCAGGAAAAAAAAAGAAATCAGAAGACAAGTATAATCTAGGAAAGATCTTGTTCTACTAACAACTTCACAAACAGCTACATGTAGGTTGTTTTTTTTCCAGAAATGACTCAAAAGATCATCTGTTAATCCACTGTCTGGTACAAACCAGCCACCGTTAGGTAAAACTCATACCAAGGAGCTCCAAAAGGTGACAACATTGAAAACCACCGTGGGCTTTGCTTTGAAACCTTTCTTTCCCTCATGCCTCATGGGCTGGCACAGATGAGTTTTCCCATTTTTCTCAAATCTTCCCAGTTTAAGAGTAATAGTGCCAGATTACTGAAGAAATGTACCATTTAATGTCTCCAGTAAAGATCCCCTTAAACACTCTTTATTTGCAAAGGTTCCTATGACAGCTGTTTGGCTGAATATATTTTCAAAAATAGGTATTTATGTTCTTCCACAGCTATTCTAATTATTCTTTTTCTTCGTGTGTCATACCTAAAATAAGAATTTTAGAATTAAGAATTAGAGAGATTAGAAAATAAGAATTTAGAATTATGAAATTAGAAGTATGAATTCCAAATTTGCAACGTGATTTGATATTTAATTTATCACGACCATTCTGTTTAATTGCTACAGTTCAGCTCATCTTCTGTCGGGTGTCTTCTACCTTTAGTCTTTAATTGACTGCAGTTTTATTTACTGCACCTTTTTCATCTTATCTTAACTGATTGTGCTGTGGCAGCTCCTTTTGAAACACCAAGCAGAAAAGACAAAGTGTTTTCATAGATTTTTGAGGCCACTGTGGTTCTCCAGCCCAGCATCTTGTGTGAGGTAGAGCACAGGCATTTACAGTCTACCTCAATTTTGAGTTATTGAGTCTGCAGCTCAGTCACTTGTGGATGAGCTAGAACATGTCTTCTAGGAAGTGTTCCAATTTCAAAGACTTCAAGTGACAAAAATTATCCCACATCTCATGTGTAATATCCAAATGTTAGATTGTTCTAACAGCTAAATTATGTGCAGTGTTAAAAATGTGCACCTCATTTCTGATACAGCTTTTTCAGCCTCAGTTTCTAGACAAGCAACCATTTTATGCCTATATCTATCCTGTGATTAAAAGGATTTCTAGAACTGTGTATCTTCTCCAGTATATTTTTTGGGCTCTAATGCAGACTGAAATAGGTGGTATATAGGAATTGACTAAATGGTCCCACTCAAAGAGTTGCAGTTAACAGCTCAGTGTCCAAGTGGAGACCAGTGATGACTCATGCTCCTTAGGGATCAGTTCTGGGAGCAGTGTTGTTTAACATTTTTGTTGTTGACATGGGCAGTGGGATTGAGGGAACCCTCAGCAAGACTGTAGGTGACACCAAACTGTGTGATGAGGTCAACACGCTGGAGGGAAAAGATGGCATCCAGAGGGACCAGGACAGGCTTGAGAGGTGGGCCCATGTGAACCTCATGAGGTTAAACGAGGCCAAGTGCAAGGGCCTGCACCTGGGTCAGGGCAATCCCAAGCACAAATAAAAGCTCGGGGGAAAAAAAAGGAAGGATTGAGAGTCATATTGAGGGGAAGGACTTAAGGTTGTTAGTTGATATGTGTGGTCAGCAGGCTAAAGAAGGGTGGTTCTGCTCTTGTGTAACCCTCTCCTGGGGTACTGTGGTCCAGCTCTGGAGTTTGCAGGACAAGAAAGACCTTTTGGAGCAGGTCCAGAAGAGGGCTGTGAAGATGATCTGAGAGCTGGAACACCTCTCCTGTGAGGATGAGAGAGGTGGGTTTGTTCAGCCTGGAGAAGAGGGAAGACCTTATTGTGGCCTTCCAGTATCTGAAGGGGGGCTATAAGAAAGCTGGGGAGGGACTTTTTTACAGGGTCTTGGAGTGATGATATGAGGGGTAATAGCTTCAAGCTGGAAGAAGGTAGATTTAGACTGGAAATTAAGAAGGAGTTCCTCTCTGTGAGGGTGGTGAAACACTGGAACAGGCTGCCCAAAGATGCTGTGGATGCTCCATCACTGGATTTGATTCTATGATTCCGTGACTAAAAAAAAAAAAAAAAAAAAATCTTCCAAGAGGTAATTGGAATCCTCACTGCTCAAGTAAGGATTTCTGTAGGAAATCTCCCATACCACCAGTTACTTAAAGGTTGCTCACTCTAGAGCATGATTACATTACTAACTCTGCGTTCTTCCTCTTCATCTTGTTGTGGGCATCTTGGTAACTGTTCTCAGGTCTCCAATGGGTAAGCTGGATACACGGGGTGGCTCTTGTAAGCACAAAAGGAAGATCAGGGTAGCAAAACCACAGGCTGCAAGGTACAGGCAGTGAGGGAAATTACCCAACACCTCATGAAGAGGTTTTTTTTTTATTATTTTCCTTTAGTAGCTTGGCAACATGTCATTCTCTAGACTCCTGAACCCTGTCATCTAAATTATGTTAGGATTCAAACAGCTAGCAGACTGTAAACAGGAGAGATTAGTCATCCTCAGATCCCCAGCAACACCATTTTGGAGAGAGGGAGAGTGGTTCCCATCCGACCCCACACTGTTTACTTTGGGGTAGCAGCAGGGAAGAACATGGGAAAGTCAGATATGAGTGGCACTTCAGAAGAAAATTGAAAACATTTGTCAACACTGTGACCTACTACGTAATAGTTCACGAGCGGCGCTCAGCGCTGTCTCGCAGATGCCCCTCAGTAGGATGAACTGGAGCATCACGGTCTAGTTAGCGGGAGACAGTCTGTTGCTCTATTTGAGCTGGATTCCCACTTCACCATGGTGACCAAGAGAGCTATATCTGATCTGCTATTCTGGCAAGGGCCTCCATCATTTTTCTGTCTTCTCATCGCAAGCCTCCTCATCAGAGTTTTCCAAGAAACCTCAATCACTCTACCTGACAGAGTCAGACTTCTTTCCAGCAAATGAACACAAGGATCAGACAGGGTCTTTGGGAAAATATGTTCTTCCCTTCCAGAAGGTTTCCAAAGGGCAGGCTACCTCAGCAAACCCCTTCAAGGACAGAGAGACTACCAGTAGCTGACCCAAGGGTGTTTTTTCTATTTCTGTATGTTGACAGTAAAATAGTCTGCTATGGGGATGGGTGAAGGTGTGGCCTTATAGTACTTCAAGTGAGCCTGTCAGAAAGATTGGGACGGATTTTAAGCAGGACCTGTTGTGACAGGACAAGGGGGGATGTTTTTAATTTAAGAGGGAAGATTCAGACTGGAGAGAAGGAAGATACTTTTTTATGCTGAGAGTGCACACCCTGGCCCAGGCTCCCCAGAGAGGTCGTCAATGCCACATCCCTGGACACATTCCAGGTTAGGTTGGATGGGGCTCTGAGCAACCTGCTCTAGTTGCAGATGTGCACCCTCAGTGCAGGGGGTTGGGCTAGATGACCTTTAAAGATCCCTTGCAATCCAAACCATTCTCTGGTTCTGTGGTGCCATCTCATTATGAGTTTGAGTACCACCTTTACAGAGGGGGAATTTTATCAATGCTTATCAGTATCTAAAGGGTGGGTGTCAGGAAGATGGGGCCAGGCTCTTCTCAGTGGTGTCCAGTGACAGGACTAGAGGCATGGCCATAAACTGGAAAATAGGAGGCTCAACATGAGGAAATACTTCTTCCCTGTGAGGGTAACAGAGCCTGGATCAGGCTGCCCAGAGAAGTGGTGGTGGAATCTCCATCTCTGGAGACTTTCAAAAGCTGCTTGGACTTGCTCCTGTGTTATGTACTCTGGGCAATCCAGCTCTGGCAGGGGGGTTGGACTGGATGATCTTTAGAGGTCCCTTCCAACCCCTACCATTCTGTGTAATACATACCAGATAATTTTGAAGTCACCAGCTCCAACACTATGAGACTAAGAGGGAACAATGTTACCTATAGTTAAGACAAACCAGTCTTTGAGGTGCCATAAGAGTCATCGAAGCCCAGTGCTATTGTTCCTGCTGCTGTGTGTTGTCTGGGCAGCCTAAACTCTTTATAAACAGGAAACTGCAGACTTCAGATGATTTCTCTGCTTGCATAGAGATTGGTACAAGTATGAGATCTCTGACATTCTTACAAACAGAACTCATTGATATGAATATTTGTCAACAATTAAACTCTTGACTAATTAAGGAAATGCATGGACTTACATATAGATTAATGAGTGTGTTTAGGCTACAGATCTTGCTCCAGGAGCTACAAATAGCAATCTACTACTTGGTCCTTAAGCTGCTAGCAGTTGTGTTTCTTTCCTGAAACTCTTCTCTTCCAAAAAAACCAAACAGAACTATAATTTGTGCAGTAGTCCCAGAGATAATTGGTTGGTCGAGACTGTATTTGTTTGCATGAGACATCTTTATGGCACTCTGGGGTAAAACCAGAGTTTGGAAACCAGAGTATCTACCCTCGAACAAATCTGTTTAACCATGACGCCTTATTTCCCGACTTCCAGGTATTTCTTCTGGACTAGCTGCAGGAATGCTTGCACATCATTCTGAGTCACTCTTTGTGCATATGTGCACGTTACATCCATTTTCTCCTGCACTGACAGGACCTTGCCAAACGATTTAGTTTAGACAGAGCTGGCTCTTCAGCATCATCTTTCACACACAGATTTCAGCGCGCTGAATGCTGAATTCTGATTTACAACCTTTTTAGAATTTGTTTTTCACTGAGGCTTATGCCAAAGATGTTTTATTCATATAAAACAAATGCCTGGCATTTGTTTCATTAAGATATTAAACTTGTGCTCTGTTTGCCTCCACCAAGGATACTGGCCAGGTAAAGGATTGCCAGGCCAGGCCTGGGCACGGCTAAGGGACTCAGAAAATGGCATGCGAGTTCATCTTTTGCAGCTCTGACTAGGCGAGCCCTGTTCAGAGCCCTGATTCAGTGGCAATTAAATAAACCAGAAAAGCACCCAACCCCACCCTTTGCAGCTGGAGCTTTGTCTGAATGTGATAAGAGATCATTAATTTCCAATTTGACCTCAGCCTATAATGTTTGAGTGGCCTCTTTGTTCTCATAGCGATGTTACAAGCAAGGTCTGAGTCAAGGGAAAGGAAATATTAAAATAGTCCTAAAAACCTCTTTAGTCTTGTGATCTCGCTCCTCCTAACTTTACTGTGCACACCTTATCCATTGGACTATCAAGGCTCTGTGGCATGGATTTCCTCTTGGTTACTGCTTCTTTCCCAGAACAAACAACACTGGTGACCAGTTGGGCAATGGTAATAATGAACATTGAAGCTCTGCAGCAAAAACATGTTGTGAACAAACCAGCAGGGCAAAGTTTATTTATATCAAATGTCTGAGTGTAACATTTGTAACAATTTACAGGCAGAATAAAAGCTGAAATTCACTGATTAAAGTGTTCACTGTGAATAGCTCATACAGCTCTGAATTCAAAGACGTAGTTGAAGAAATTGTTATTACAATCCACTGCAAAAAGAGCTATTGTGAACCTATGGGCACATCAACAGCTGTCTATGGAAAATTATTATTATTAGAGAATAGAAAATGTCCTATTTTTAACAGATAATCCCAGAATCTGGGTTGAATTAGAATGAAGGAGAGCCCATCTTTTGCATCCTTTTTCATTCAAGCATTTGGCAAGCCCAGGCTTCACAGAATGTAATTTAGGATGTTTAAATTGCTGTTTTTTACTGGTGGTTTCTCATTGTAACACCTCGAATACTTCAGCAGAGGTCCCCTAATTTACATCCTGAGGTGTAAATTTACGTTTCCTCACACTATTTGTGTAAAACATCTCTAGAATGTTATATGGAGCTTCCAGAGTTACTCTCTGTAGCCCCATGTTTGCGTTGCATGTTGGGGAGGGGTATTGGGACACGTTCAGAGGCAGTCAAGTCAGGAAAGGTTTAGACATTAAGGAAAGAAAAATCTGGAAAGTGGTGGCATAATGACTGACAAAATACATTAAAACCAAAAAAGTTTCTGATAATTATAGGACTTTTAAAACTTCCTTTCCTGAACATGCAGATTTAAGTGATTGATCTCAAGGAATATTTTTCCTATAGACCCAAATTACGTTATGCATGTTTAAGGGTATTGGAAAGGGTGGTGGCTATACCACTTAACAAGATGTTTGGTGACTTCCTATCAGAGCCAAGCACAGAAACTAAAGAAAGTAAGCTTGGATTTTTTTTTTTGATGCTGCCTTTTAGACTTGTAGGTATATGTATCCTTTCTGGAAAATAAAAAAAAAATAAATGTTAGAGTGTGGCTTTGACTAAATTTCAGCCTCTTGATGATGTATGTTTAGGCAATTAGGGAAAAGAAGTGATATTACCTAGGTTCCACCACATTGTGTCCTACATGAACAGCTCAGGCAGAAAGTGAGACCTGAAAACACTTTATAAATACCCAGGTGGGGGAGCAAAAGAGGAAAAAAAATACTGTGAAATACTTTTACAAATTATGGTCTTGAGCAAATTTTCTGCTGGTCAGTGGGCAATGCTGAAATTTGAACCCTGCACTGATTTCAAGTATTTTTTGTGCTTCTCAGCTCTGGTATTAATCTGCAGCAGAGCATCAAGGAGCTCTCTGTGCTGGAGTGATTGTTGCTGAGCTGATGGATGTAACTGCAAATATTGTGAAGAGTTCTTCCAGATCTGCACTTTGTATTGCAGCTGTTAATATTGTTTTTCTTTCTTTGTTTTCTTATCCAAGTTTTAGTTGCCTGAATGACATATTAATTAACCAAATTCAGAACCGGTTAATTCAACAACTGGGAGGCTTATATTTATCATTGTTCAGTAATACTACCCAAATGTCAGCTCTCAATTTGAAAAATTCCTCTGAACTGGTAAACCAGAGAATAATAAAGATACTATAATTTTCTTTCACTAAAATAAACAGAATATTTTCTTAGCTAATTGTTTACTTCTTACTCCTGTCACTTCTTTCCTTTCATCCTTATTTTTCTTATTTTCCTTTATTCACATTTCATCTCTTGAACTCCTTATCTCCCTAATCCCTTATCCTTTATGTTCTTGTTTTATCTCTCATTCCACCATTTTATTCCCTGTTTCCTAAGCCTATCTCCCTTTCCAAGCTAGGCTCCCCAGGCTTTAAATGCCCTCTGAACCCTCCTTCCCTTTCCCCGAGTTCTCTACCTTTCTCTTCTCTTTCATTTTTCCTTACAGCAATCTCGGCAGAACAATACTAGAAGTCGAGCTGGCAAGCTGACAAAAAAGAACAGTTGGAAAGAAAAGTTTACTCAAAGACAGGCTTTTTTTTTTAAAAAAAAAAAAAAAGGAAGAAAAAGAAATATCTATAGGAAGGTGTTGCCAAATCATCTGCTTTTTCAGATGTGAAACTTTTAGCAAGACTCTCTGCAGCACTGATGTGATCGAAGGAGCAGGAAACACTATCAGGTCGCCAGATGACTTGAGGATGGTGAGGTGGGATTCTTAAGTGCACGTGATAGCAGTAATTCAGGATATTATTCCTCATGTAAAAATAGCTATGTAAAATTAACACAAAGGCTTTGGTATAAAAAGATAAAAGCCAGGAAACTCAGAGACTGAGCCGCTCTTTTTAATCTAGTTTCATTTTGGTTAGGGGATTTCAGGGAAACAGCAGAAGAGATAGAGTGTTTACATTAAGGCATCTGGTCCAAGGTGCAGTCATGACAAAAGGTTCTTGTATTCCTGCTTGTCAAGTGGGTGGGAAGAGGACCTGTCTGTAGAGGAGATGATCTTAGGCTGGGGACACATGGGAAAAGATGGGAAAGGTGAAAGGCAAACCTGGAGCAAGTCATGCAGTGACAGTCACCTACAGATGGGCAGGCTGGGTGTTGGATGGTGGGTCCATCAACAAGAGGAAAGTCCAACTGTGATTTGCAGAAGAATATGTTTGTTACTGGGGGGTAAACCACAAACTTTGCATTATATCGTCTTAACTTTTTAAAAGCTTAAGGAAATGTTCTTTACCTGTTCAATTAACTGAATCCGAAGCTGCTTCAGTTGGCAAATATCTATTAGATTGCATTGATGTATTCTGGATTTGAATTTCACTCCTGGAAATTAAATGGTGCTGTGAAGAGAGCTGTAGATGGAATTTCTACTCCCATCTCCACTAGCTGAGCTGGTGACCCTGAGCCTTGACTTGCATTCCTAATAGCGTAGACCTTCTTTTGTAAGAATTCCTGAGCACCTGTAGGTTACACGTTCAATTAGCATCCATATCCTGAACCGAGATGAGTTGCACAAGCTTTGAAAAAAGTAACAACCAAATGGCTAATTAGGTCAAATTTGGGGCGTATCAAACTTGACAGTGTCTGGCTTACATCACCATGGATTTACATAATGGAACTTAACGTTGCTGAAGTCTGTTGTGTCAATTCTGATGACTCTATGGAAGGCTTTTTCCATAACTTCCTTTAAAATATAACATATTCACTCAAAAATATCTTCTCGATAACTTTTCCTTCTGTCATGTAGTGTGCTGGGCCTATCACTGCTCATTACCTGGGCTACTAACGCAGTAGCATTTCCATCAGTCATCCTACTTTTCAGAACTTAATCAATGTCAGCAACCAATTGTTTAACAAATTTCCTTTTTAAAACTAAAGCTATTTCTCAGCTAAACCAGAACTGTGTTTTCAACTGCAAAAGCCTGGGAGAGATGGCAAAATCTATGAGGACTCAAGGTAAATGCCTCTCGTAGTCTTTTCCAGAGATGCTAACTATCAGTGAGTAATTAAAAAAACCCAACCAAACAAAGCAACAAATTCTTAAGTTAATAAAGTTTTATATTCTTACTGTGGCTTCCTCTGTCTTCTAGCAGCCCATCCTGTACATCAAAGGTCACAAAGAACACAATGAGTCACTATCAAAACCCAAAGAATGCTTCGTGAACAATTACTATACATAAATTGCAGCCTGGTATTTCATTTCTGTGCCAACTCACAGTAATACAGCCCATTTCCTTTTCATTATTTTTTTTTTCTTTTCCCTGCAGCTTTTGTCCATAATAGCAAACAGCTTTGTTAATCTGCTCACAGAGCTTGAATTTATTTTTTGGGGGTGTATTTATACCTTTGCCTTTTTGAGAAGTGGGTAGCAGTGGTAGGAATTCTTTTGCTCTTTAGGCTACATTTCTTTGGCGTCAGAGCCCACAACAGCTCTGTAACACTGCCAGGCTTTGTAGACAAAAACATCATTAGGAATACTGAAGGGTCCCCTCTGAAACCCAGAATCAAGGTGCCCCCCGGAGAGGAATCAACTGTACATTAGCTCATGCCTAGCAGAGCAACTGAGAGTCATGCAGCTGTGGAACCTGTGCAGATCCCTTAACATGGGCCATTGCTGGGAGGACTGGCCTCAGGTTGCATTCACCCAGTTGAGAGGCAAACAAGGTACCTTGCACACTTTTAATACCACGCGTGTGGGATGAAATAGGCCTTCTGTTTGGAGTTAAAAGTATCTTAGCGATTGTCAACCTTGGCATTTCATAGAATCATAGAACCGTTGTGGTTGGAAGAGACCATTTAGATCATCAAGTCCAACCATTAACCCAGCACTGCCAGGGCACCACTAACTGATATCCCTCAGCACCACAGCTTTGAAACCCTTCCAGGGATCATGGGGACTTCCCCACTACTGTGGGCAGCCTAAGCCAGCCCTGGACAATCTTTGCAGGGAAGAAATTGTTCCTTATGTCCAACCTAAATTTTTCCCCTGGTGCAATCTGAGGCCCTTTCTTCTTGTCCTATCGCTTTTTCCTTGGGAGAAGAGACTGACCCTACCTGGCTCCAATCTCCTGTCAGAGAGTTGTCTAGAGTGAGAAGGTTTCCCCTGAGCCTCCTTCTCTCCAGGTTAAACAGCCCAATTCTCTCATTCATCCTGCAGTCTCCCAGTTTTCCCACTTTTGGCAATACCTTGTGTCAATGACTCTTGCTGTAATCCCCTGAAAGAGAAGTGGAGATGTTAATTCCTTTGTATAGTTTAATATCTGAGAAATAAATAAAAAACAAAACAAAACAACAAGCCAACACTTTAAAACTTTTGCTGAATAACTATCATGAGGACAACTAGAAGAAAACTGTTTTTCAGAGGGCACGATTCACATGTGTGCACATGTGCACATGAATGCGAACCTAGATTTATGTTGTCATCATGTTACTACCTATGCACTCAGTTTTTGCATACTGGTCAGTTTTTAAGTAGTCTTCTGGTTAATATTTATTGTCTTTAACAAGAAGTCTTATGGACTAGAAGGTTGTGATGACAAGTAGCAACAACTGGCATTCTCTCAACAATTCCACAATAAGAAAAGAGGGAAGTAAGATAATATCGGCCAGCTTCCTTCTGAAGAGGTTTGGTTAAATCAGAATTCTTTGGTTTAGAAAATTCCAAAGCAAAAATACCTCAGACTACTACTCTACCTAGCATGGGAGGAAGATAGTAGATATTTTTAATGTTCTTAAAATAATCACAACCTATTGTACCCAGCTTGGGTAAAAGGTATGTTGAAGTAAAATGCTTTTTTTTTTTTTTTTCTTTTTTTTTTTTCTCCCCTGTATTGGGAGAACTCTGTTCAAAGACCCTTTGCACAGGTTCATGATGACATGTGTTTGAAGGATGTACATAAGGCTCATCTGGCCATGTGCTGTAACATGGGACTCACAGGCAGGGCCAGGGCTTTAATTTGTCTTCAATAACATTGCCATCAATTCCTGACATGAATAGGACTCTAAGAAGGATAGTGACTGTCCTTACAATACGCTTGGCAAGTTGGGAGCCTAAATTTTAACTATTTACTCCATCATTAACCTTACGTGTAAACTCGCATCCATTTACCCACGCAGTTTCCAATCTGTAAAAAGGAGACGGTAGCACTTACATATTTTTGGGGATTAAGATCTAATCCTGGCCAGGCTCCAGGCTGGCAACATTTTATACTCAGAAAAAGCACCACTACAACATTGGTGAACAGGCATAAGCACTGGCAGGTCCTCACAAGGTCACGATATATTTTTAAAATGTTCTGGGGGAAAAATATTATCATGTAAATCTTATAGATCATTAATTATTAATACAAATGAAGTGTATTTAGCACCCTTGAGTGAAAGCTGCTATAGAAGACTAATTCATAAATCTTTATAGAGCCAAATAGCAACAAAGTATTTGTAGTTTTTGTACAGTCTTGGATGATTAATTCTGCAAACTTGCATATACACATTTAATCTCCATTTTGCATATGCTTATACCTATCTGCAAATTACAAGTTGCATAAGTGCTGTACAATTTACATACATCTAAACAGAGGACTCATTTCTGCAGAAGGAACTTTCAGAAATGTGACCTCTTCTAAGTTATACCAGGAAAATATAGAAAACTTGCTGTCACTTAGGATGTAGAGCAAAAAGGGTGATGAAAGTGCTTGCTTGTGATTGAGAAAACAATACATTCTTCAGTCCTTCCATGCAAAGGAAAGTCTCTCTGCGTTTTTTTCTTTTTAATTTTCCTTCTTCTCATGCTAACTGAATGTGGGTGGGAAACAGTAGGAATAGAAAGGGTCATGTTTGCTCCTCAAAATTTGAAGCCAGTGTTTTTTTTCCTTTGCCACAGATGCTCCGTGCTCATCAGTTGCCGTGTACTTTTGAGAGAGAAAGAGAGAGAGAGAAATTGCCAATAACACTGGTAACCTTAAGTACAGGCATGCATAAAAATTTGCTGAAAATTGGGTTGTGGTACATGTTCTTATTTTAGATTTGCCCTTGTTAACGTCTTTTTAATAAACAGGTGCATACACTTCCCCAAGCTGTCACTGTTGTTTACCCAGTCTGCACACTTTATAAATCTACTAATGGAATAGACCCAATCATTTTAAGGATCTGTGCTTTAATAAAGGCAGAGTCTCAAAGTTTTCAGGAAAATACTTTTCTGGTAATATAGTTCTGCTGGATTCAAGCTTCACAAGGTTTGCTTTTAAGGATTAAAAAAAAAAAAAGTGGCACCATTTCACTTCTAAGTTCAGCACAACGTAATATGGAGTTTCATACCTGTTTCACATCAGATTAGTGATTGAAGTGGGCTGGAAAGAAGGGAAGGGAAATGAAAAGGTGTAAGAAAGGTGGAAAGGGTTTTTCTGATGGAGCTTGAAGCCAAGATGATGATCCCCACTGAGTTCCTGGATCACTGTGATGTACGCTCGGGCTTAGCTTCACTAGCTCAGTGAAACTTCCACCCTGGAAGTTTCATTCTTTTCTCCACCTCTTGACCCAGGGCAGAAGAGCTCATCACAAGATAGAGGAAACACTATTTTTGATTCCTACCACATAGGGAAAGATTTTCAACCAAAATCTCCCACTTCCTTGGCAAGAGCTTGACCTGTTAGGCTGCAAAGCAAACCATAGCCATGTTCACTTGCAGAAGGGGCAGCTACAAAAGGCTGTCCTTGGAAAAGGAGTTTATATGGTGAATGTTGAAAGGAAGGAGGAGCTTCCCCTACATGCCACAGTCTCCCATTGTAACCACAGTCTCACAAGTCATTTAAAGAGTCCCCTCAACTGTTTGACATCACTCCCTCAAGACTGCTTGGTCGGACACGGTTGTGCTGATGCAATGAGTGTGTTGACTAAATTTGGGGTAGTTATTTCGTGTCTGCACAGAGCATAAACTCTCCCCGGGCTTTCCGTGGAAGGTCTAAATAAATATCTAACTTTCATTCAGGGTCCCACTGAGGGGACTAACATTTACTGCTCCAGTGTAGGTCTCAACTTTAAGGAGTACAAATCTCATTTATGGGGTCCATTCCATGGCTGAGAGCAGTGGCTTTAAAGAAACTAATAGCTACAGCCAATTTATTACAGAGATTAATACATAAATAATTACTTTGCTATTGAAACAGGTAAATAAGTTAAAGATATATAATTAACTGTAGTTTCCTCTCATGCGCTGTTAGATTGCATCTCTGGAGATCTGACTGTAGATGGCAAACCACGGGAAGGGTTTCTGCATTTAGTTCTTCACTGAAGGTGTCCAGTCGATAGCCTTGGAGAATGTAATCTAACATTTATCTCAAGAGAAGTTAGGGGAATGAAAGGACCAAAATACCCTTTCCCCATCTCATTGAAGATACCACTTATTCTACAGGGTTGGATGGGTAATTCCACACCTCCAGGTTTCACCTTCACCTAGACACCACCAGTAGAGTAGCAATGGAGAAATATCTACAATGCATAAAATTCTTCCTCCACATATTTGACTGAAAAAGCTGGTATGTTACACAAAAACTAGCTGTGTTGCTATCACAAAAGGCACATTTTTAGCTGTCACCAACTTGGTTTGGGCTCAAGTTTATAGCCTACAAGTGAGAAATCAACCTCATATATACACCCAAAGATCTCCAGCTGTTACTAGGCTGGTTTAACCCAAAGCTTCACATGACTTGTTGTGGTTATGAGCTGTGTGGTGCCTGGCTAGGTGAGGAACCCTCGAGCAGACTCTGCTGGCCTGAGTCACGGGGCTCCACAAGGAACCATGCTCACGGTGCCTGCTTCACCTCTAGCACAATTCCTTCTGGGAAAAAGGCAAAAACAAAAAGGAAAACCGTTACAGCAGTAAGACTGGGTGCAGGACAGATAGAGTGATTTGCCATGAAAAAAGTTAGAGGGGCTCATTAAAGGCAAAGTTATTAGGCCAAGCAAACAGTTAATCCCTGTCACACAGAGGTAACAGAGTTGCCAGCCTTGAACTCCAAATTAAAGGCACTCTCTGAGCACCAGAAAAGTGACTCTTTTTTGCAGCTTCCTCAGTACCATCCGTCTACCATAATGCTGTGGTCTTTTTCTTTCTTTAAATTCTGGGCTCCAACTAATTACTGGCAGGAAGTGCCTATTTTTATGCCATTAGTATGCAAATGAGTGAGAAGTAGAAAAATATTCTAAAGGAACTGTTACAATATCTGTCCACAGATTACTGGCCAATTAGAACATGGGATTAGGGCTGCGGGACCCCAAAAGAGTATGGCCAAAGTCTTTCTGCTTGGGTGCCTCAAGTGTAATTTCAATGGGAACTGTATATACGTGGCCCTTTTCCTTGAAAAAAAGGGGGGGGAAAAAAAAAAAAAAAGTTCAAGCCTAAATTGCCTGCTTACAAATGAGCACTTCTTCACTTGAAAAATGAATGCCTTCACTTCCTCGCCTCAATTTTTCTATCCATAAATTGGGGATAAAACATCCTGTTTGTCTGCGTTTCAGCACACGCTGGGGGCAAATTATTCAGCTGGACTGAAGGTCTCCTCATCTCACACCCTGTCTGACAATGTCTGAAAGACGGTATTTTCTATTTATAAAATTATTTACGATGCGAGTGATAAACTTGAAAAGATTTTCAGGTCTTGCCACTTCTGCAGAGGAAGAACTTGTGAGTCTTGTGAAATTTTGGGGTTTCCATGGCTCGATAGTGTCAGGAATGCAAAGGTGCGGGAGAGGGGAAAACCTGGAAGACAACTTTCCTAGGTTTTTTGAACCTAGAAAATTGTGAAACAAAATGCTGCATTATCCTAAGGGTATTTCTCATGCAAATCAGCCTTCTCGTCACTCTTTCATAACTAGTGACTAGTCGGAGTAGGAAAAAATACATAATTCCTCAAGTTACTGGACTTGATTCTTCTTCTCACAGCTGTATTCTTTAGAAATTTTGCTTTATCACTCTGTTAGCTATTTCTCCTTTTTACTACCTATTCAAAAAATACGGTTTACATCTCCATACCCAAGATAACATCACGCTAACTAAAGTCAGTGTGACAAACATTCCTCCTCTGAAAAGTTTTCCTTGTGAGGTTTGTTATTCACTGTGGTCAAACAAGAGGGTTCACAACCCAGGTGGTAACACTAACACCTGCCCGGCCTCTCCCAGGAGTTACACCACCTGAAAAGGTTTACCAGGGAAAAAAACCCACACACCTCCTACTCATACATACCTGATAACAGACCTCATTTTCTCTCCTTTCGGCTGCTTCTCTCAGGAAGAAAAAAAAAAAAAAAAAGTGATTTTAGTTTTGTTTTGTTTATTTAGTCCACCTGCTGTGTAGCTCCTTGTTATTTATTGCTCCCACCCACCCTTGCTCCCTAAACTCTTTTAAACGGCCTCATCACTTGCTCTGCAGCTACCACAGCACAAGCGGTTTGTTTCCATTTCCTACTACTTTGCTCAGGCTTTTTTTTTTTTTTTTAATTATTATTTATTTTATTTATTTATTTATTCTCTGGTCCAGCAGCCGGGCCCCGGACGGCGGCTGAGCTCCTGCAGGCCCGGCGTGGAGGCCTCGCTCTGTGCCGGGGAACCTTCCCGCCACCCGCTAAAAGGGCTGCCCGAGCGACGGGCTCCTCGTTCCGTGGGCAGGGTGGGTCCGTCGGGCAGCTCGGGGAAGAGGGGCCTGTGGCTGGGCCCGGGGCGGCAGGCGGAGGAAGGGGGGGGCCCGGCTGGCGGTAGGGGGAGGCTGGCTCTGCTGCGCGCCGAGGGGAGGGAGGGGCCGGGACGCCGGCGCGTCGGTGCCGACGGTCTCCAGGCGGGAGTGAGGAGGAGGAGGAGGTGAGCTCCCTCTGGGTGGGGTAAGGAGCGGGGCCGCCCGAGCCAGGCAGGAGGGAGGGAAGGGGTCAGCGTGGAGCAGCGGGGCGGGCGCTCGGCCTGGGGCCGGGCGAAGAGGACGGGGCTGAGGGCTGGCGGTGGCCGGTGCTCCGCGAGAGGACAAGGCGGCGAGGGTGGGGGGGACCCGGCCCGGCGAGTCCCGCTCCGCTGGGGAAGCGGCCGGGGGAGGGAGGCGAGGGGGGTCGGCCCGCTGCCGGACGCGGGGCTGCGTGCTCCGCCTGACGTGGCTCCCCGGTACCTGCGGCGCGGGAGGCGCTGTCGGGGACAGGCGTCACCCCGGCCCCCCCTAAGATGGCTCTGCGGCCCCGGTGGCGGCCTCAGGAGCGGGGAGGAGCCGCCTGACCCCGCGGTTTTGATGGCGGCCTCAGGAGCGGGGCCTTGCCCTGAGGAGGGTCGTGGTGGGGAAGGGGCCCGCTTCCTGCACCGACTGTCGCCTCCCTGTCAGCTTTATCATGGCTGCCCGCGCCTCGGCCCCGCGGAGCCGCTGCCTGGTTGGGCAGGGTCTAACGGCACCCTCCGGCCCCTTTCCCCTGCGCCCTCCTGGGCACCCCCCGGGAAACGTGGTGCTGCAGGGCCCGGGGTGGCCGGGGAGGGGAGAGAGGCCTGGCCGGGCCTGGCTGTCCTGAGCCCGGCAAGGGGCAGGTGGCGGTGAGGGAGCCGTCCCTGGGACGTGCCCTCCTCGCCAGGCCTTGGGCGGTCCCCGGCCCCGCCGCAGCACCCCGGGTTCCTCAGCATTTAAAATGTATGTGTGGGGGTTATCTTCTAAAGACATTCTTATTTTATGTTTTGCTTTTTTTTTTTTTTTTTTTTTATTAAATACAAGCTGTGCGGGGCAGGGACTGCTTTTCATAAACGGCTATAAAGTGAGCTGCAAAACTTGAACCCAGTTTCATTCTGTCACTACAGTGTAGTTAAGAAATTAATACTTATAAATAGTTCTGCTGGTAAAACTGTAGGGGGAAAAATAGTAACCTTTGTGATGGCATAGTGTCATGCTTTATAGAGCAAGGAGAAGAAACCCCCAAACCTTAAATTTTGCAAAATATCTATTTTTTTTTAACATTTTGGATTTATTATTTTAAGCTTAAAAATGCCACGTGACAGAACACTTCATAGCAGAGGAGCTGCTTAAATACACTTTGAAAGCAAATTCCCAACTTTTGGAAAGTGTGCCTCGGATGAATGAGACTTGGCAGGTCTGCACAAATCTTTTAACACATGACTGTGTGATGATTGGAGTAGCAGACTGGAGGAAAGAAACCATTTGAGGTGCAAATGCATGCACTTTTTTTTTTTAAGTAGAGGAAAGAGTTTGAAGCTTACTTTATGGTAGGATTTTTCTGGTTGAGGAGAAGTAGGTGAATATTGTCATGATTCGGAGTTCAGCCCAGTAGTCAGGTAAAGATGAGCAGCAGATTTTAGTGTGGCTTCTAACAATGGTTTGGCATAATTAAATAGAGCTATTTTATTGGACTCTATTAACCTGGTTAACCTTAAATCTTAACCATGACAGGGGTTTCGTGTAAAGAGCCTCCATACAAAGTACAATATTGAATTTTAATTGGAGTTTTCAAGACCTAATGTAGAATGTGGTGTTCTTTCCTTTTTTTTTTTTTTTTTTTTTTTTTTTTTTTTTTTTTTTTTTTTTTTTTTTATTCCGTGTGAATAATTTTTTTCTTGACAATAATTTTTGCC
>JANHGN010008314.1:0-33593 GCA_024605025.1 Megaceryle maxima
TATCACCAGCGATGGGGCCTCTACCACCTCCCTGGGAAACCTGTTCCAGTGTTGCCCTACCCGCACAGTAAAGAACTTCTTCCTAACCCCTTCATCCAGAAGGTCTTCCCCGAGCCCCCAGATTGTATTTTGGGGACAAAGGAGGGCATGGGGATTGGATTTGGGTGGCAGAAGCCTGATCCCCGTGGACAGGCTGTAACCATCTCACCTGCTGTGTCCTTTTGCCCACATCTTGCAAGATAAGTGGGCTCTTCTCCGGTGTTTGTCCCGGTTGCATGTCACTGTGAGTACTGCAGGAGCCAAATGTGGATGAGGCCAGGGCAGAGCCTGCTGGTGATGTGGGTAGGGGGCTTCAGGGCCACCATGGTGCCATCACCTGTGTCATGGCTGGGGGTCTGGGTTCAGCTGAACTCAGGGTTATTTAGGGCTGTCACTGCCCTGCCCTGCAAGGAGCTCCACTCACCCTGAGCAGGGGGCTCCATGGGTGCTGGTGGGTGCCCATGGTCCAGGCAGGGTGCTGCTGGCCTGAAGGGGTTGCCATGGATATCAATCTCCCAGGCAACAGGATGCACTTCCCACTAGATGTCGCTTCTGCCCGTGCCCCGAACATCCCCTCTGGACTGGGGTACCCAGGCTTGGGGGTGCCACATCCCCCCCCATCCACCCCAGACCCCCCAGGGCATCCTGGGTATGCAGCCCCCGGTGTGCCCCCCATGCCAATCTTGGCCAGGAGTGGAGCAGACCTTCTGCTGACTTAGGGGAGAACTCAGGGGCCATGATGCCAAAAAAATCCACCCAGCTGCCCTGAGGTCCCGGCTGCTAGGTGCCCATAGCTGCGAGCTGAGCCAGGGCCCAGGGGAGCAACTGGCTCCATCACCTTTGCAGGCTGGGCACAGCCCATGTCCTGGCCCCCTCAGAACCCACGGACCACCCCAGCCCTTGCACCAGGGCACAGCACTGTCCCCAGGGGCTGCTCAAACCAGTCACTGCACATCTCTGGAACAAATGCAGGGCCCCAGGATCCTCGCAGCCCCCACAGTGTCGGCTTTCAGCTCCGCCGAGACACAAAAAAAGGAGGAAAAGATGGAAGATGGATGCTCGGAGCACCCCCGGCCCGGCTGCCCTCCCTCAGGACACAAAAGCTCCTTTGAGGACTGATTTTACACCGTCCTGATGAGATGCCCAAATTAGCATCAGCAAAAGGAGCTGTCGCGACGGGCACCGCTGGTGCTGCTGTAAAGTCATTGAATGAACGGGGTGCCCCAGTCCCATGCCTGGTGAGGGGATGCCAGGCCCAGCACGGTCCCCATAAACACCAGGAGGATGTTTCTTTGACGGGCTGGGGCTTGGCAGCCACTCAGCACTCACCGAACTGCAGCCCAGCCTGGGACAACGGAGCTCCCTCTGGTCCCGCAGCCGGGCTACCCCACGGGCACTGCTGCCGAGGATGGACTCGGGGACTCTCCACCTCCGGGCGATGCCGGCAGCAGCTGGCACACCGGGAGCCACTCTGTGCCCGTTCCCCCCTGAGAAGTTTCCCCTCTTGCACAAAGGCAGCGGCGGGCGGCAGCGGGCATTGTCCGGCTGCATCGCATTACCCCGGCTCCCGGAGAAATCACTTGTATTTCATGCTCCATTGAGCAGCTGCCTGTATATATTTTCTGTGTTGCACTTTTAGCATGACAAAAGGAGAGGGCCTGTGAACTCCTTGCTCTTCAGACCTCTCCGACATGTCCCCTGAGCGGAGCCCCCCTCGGTTAGCATAACAAACTGCCACGCTCCCTCCGACGTGCTCAGGCTCCCTCCCGGCCCTTTCCCCAGGGTAATTTAATATATAGCTCAATATTTGGGCGTCTGGGTCGCTGGCGGTGGCAGGCGAGCGTGTGCTGGGGGGGTTCGGAGGCAGGGATTTCGTCGAGGACCTCCTTCTGATGCACCAGCAGGGGAGACAGCCTGGCCCCATGTCACCCATGGTGTGTTTAACTAGTCACCAGAAGCACTGGTGGCACCTTGCAGCCCTCCATGGGGAGGGGACTGATCCACAGCATCCCTGGCTGGACCTGGCACTGACTCCACAGCGCTGTCCCCCCAAGGCCGAGTGAGCAGCAAGGATCATCAACCTCTGTGGTGATGATGGGCAGCATTCCCCATCTGCTCCTGGAGCTGCAGGGCACCAAGCTCTGGTTCTGCCTTGAAACTTGACTTAAAGACAGAAAACTGGAGCTGTGGGGCTGGAGTGAGTCATGGGACCAGCAGCACCAGCTGGGGCTGGAGCAACCACTCAGTGCACTGAGAGCTGGTGGTGTTGGCTGCATGTTTGTCCTTCCTTGATCCCTGCTTCCCTAACCTGTCCCACCCCAGCAAGCCCAAAGCTGGGCTGCTTCTGCCTCTCCCTGGACCAAAAGGGACAGGACATAGTCCCCTCCAGGACTGGGTCCATCTTGGGGCACCCCTCACCTCCCTCAGTGGGGAAGGAGAGGGCTGGTGAGATAAAAGCTCAACCTGCTACAAAGGAAACAGCCCCTAGACACTGGGTCTTGCAGGGATTTGGGAGGTCCTACAAGAAGAAGGGGCAAAAATTCTGCTCAAACCCCAGCAGCGCAAGGGAGACCAGTCTGTGACACGGCTGGGGGCTCTGAACACCTTTAATGCACGTCAATGTTTTTCCCTTTCGCTCTGTTGAGCTGCAGACTTTGTCCTCCTGATGCCTCGGGCTTGGTGGCAGTGGCTCTGTGTCCTTCCAGCTTCCTGAGATGTCATCTTATGGTCCAAGCACCCTGTCTGGCACCAAGGAGTGGGGGGTCCCAGGTGGGACCTCCTGGGCATGTCTGGCTGCAGCTTTGGTGCTGCTTATGGGAAAGGAGGGAGCAAGCCCTTACCCTGGGGGTGGGAAGGGCATTGTAACAGATCCCGCCCACACTTCAAACCGAGTCTTGGCTTTTCTCCAACCTTTCTTGGTCACCCAGACCCCATGGTATCCACTCATTTCACCTGTTAATGGAAGAAATCAGTGTGAGTCCAGTGAGCACCAGGGCCGAGTTCCTGTAGGATGGCTGAGAAGTGACTATGACACCAACATGCCAATTCCCTGCCCAGATAATCACAAATAATCCCTACAATCACGGTCCCCATCCCACCATGCACTTGGGCACATCTCTGTTGGGGGTTTGGCAGTGAGAACAGGCAGGAGTTTGGGGTCAGCATGTATTTATGTGGCAGGTGACTCCCTGGGACATCTCAAAAGAGGGCAGGTGACAGCAAAGCAGGAAAAACCCATGGTGCTGTTGGTGTCTAATGGAGGGAAGTCTCACCTGGACAGGAGAGGGGGCTGTGTCCTGCAAAACTCATGCAAGCCCTTTAAGATGATGCTCACAGAGTGGTGAGTGCTCTGGGGAACCTAGGCACTGCTGTGGAGCTCACAGGGTTCACCTCCCGCCTCATCCCGTGGGCTTCTCTGAAAAATCCTCACCAGGAACCATGCTGTGTGCTGGGCCTCTTGCCAACAGGCCGACGGTCACATTGACCCCGGGACATGCGGTGGCACCTCTTCCTTCATGTCCTTGCTGCTGCCAGGTGCTTGCAGGGAGTCCTGATGCCCTGGCTGTGGCTTGCAGCCAGCAGAGCCCCCGAGGCACGTCCGGGCAGCTGCCTGCGGATGAGCACACGGTGTTAGCTGCTGCCTGCCCCTGGACTGCCACACCACACGCACCCCTTCCCTAAATCCAGTCACCTCCTGCATTCCCCCCTCCCCATGGCTGCATGTCCCCCTTGGCCATTCCCGTACATGGCTTCACAGGCTCTGAGCCCAAATTCACTCATTAATTGGCCCATCAGGGCATCCTTGTGCTGTCCCTTCATGTTCAGCCTTCGGTGTTGCTTTATGGGGTGCTAAAGCCAGGCTGACAAGTGCTGCGTGTCATCAGTCCCCAAGAAGTGCTTGTTCTTGCTGCTCACCCAGCCCTGATCCCCCGTGAGGGCTCTGATGGCTTTGGGGCTCAGGTCCAGCTCGCTTTGTGGTTTGCGTGGGGGATCAGTACGGGCCCCCGCCTTTCCCTGCACTCCTCTGTTCTCAAGTGCACGATGCCCTTAGGGGTACACACGATGCCACACGTCCCCTTCCCGTGCACACTGATGCCCACGCAGGACTGGGGAAGGCGTGAGCGTGGTTGCACATGCAGAGATCTCTAGTATGCATATTGCTCTTAGAAAAGCTCCTCCTCAATGTTTTTATGATTGAGTTTTGCCAGAGCCCACTGGGCTCTCCCCCCTGCAGTGCTGCAAAGCCACTGGGGTGCAGGGAGACTGCTCGCTGCCAGAGGGGTCCCCTGCAAAGCCAGGCTCCCTGCAAACCCAACCTTTCCCACCACAATCCCACGTCAAACCCTCTTTCCAGATCTCCCTCATCCCTTGCCTGTGCTGACAATACCCCATCTGTGCCCCAGCTCAAAGGAGCCTTGTCCAGGGGCTGCAGATGCCCTGGATCCCCCTCTCTGGGGGTGGCTGTGTTGCTTCCCAGGAGCTTAGAGTTCACTCTGGTACTTTCTCTGCCTCCATGTAGCCAACGGGGTCTCCTCCTGGCCCCCACCTCCCCTGGAGTGAGACCACTTGAGCTGAGCATCTGTGTAGTGTTGGGCACAGGGACATCTGGGGCCAGGATGAGGATCTCAGCTCACCCATTGCAGCGGGTGATTATTTAATGCAGCAGTGTTATTTAATAAGTTATTTAATAAACCAAAGTGTGTTTGGGGCAAGAAAACCAGTCTTTCTTATTTATTGAAAATCTCAGCTAATTTTTCTTTGACCTAATGAAATGACCAAGACCTGCAGCTTATGGGTCAAAAAGCAGCCAGTTTGACATTTGCCGAGGCGCAATGAGAGCCACTGGCATTTTCTCCCTGCTCCTAATGGGGGGCAAGACACAAATGACCCCCCAGAGAGCCCTGGGGCAATTGGTGGGCCCAGCCCTGGGTCTGTGGCTCAGCACTGCTGGGGGGGGGAATAACCCCTGTGAGATGTGGCTGTAATGGGGGAATGGGGGTGCTCGGGGCGTCTGCATTCCCTCCTCCCCCGGCTGCCTTGCCCTCGCCAGGCTGGGAACAGCTTGAGTGTCCAGGCAGGGAATTCATTTAAATAAATTTCCATAGGGATTAATTTCGCCCCTTCTCCAGCAGTGTGGCGGAGGTGAGTGAGTGTGGCTGAGCATGGGAAAGGCTGTGCCTGCTCTGGGGGAGCTGGACAGAGAGGAAGGATTGGGGGCACCATTCTCTCCCTGCAGGCCCATCCACCCTCGCTGCCTTTCGTCCCTTCATCTCCATCTCCAGGAAGGTTTTGAGCCCATCCTCACCCACACGTGAACCTGGCCCAGTGGGTGCTTCGTGCCAGAGATGCTGGTCCCAAGCAGGGGAGACCACTGAGCGCAAATCATCCAGTGACCCTGAATTCTAAAACTTTCCAAGCAGAGCTACAGTGAGCCAAGAGTCAGCACTGGCTGCATCAAAATGCCATCAGGGGAAGGGACTTGGGCTGTGCAAGCCAGTGGCTGAAAATCCATGGGATTTGTCATGACTGAAAGCCCAAGGATGCTGCAGCCTGCACCAGAAGCCTTGTCCTGGCCGCATCCCAGTAAGGGGTTTGCCCCATGGATGCCTGACCTGGGTCCTTCTGTATCAAAAATCTGTACTGTGTTTTTTGGCATTCCTGAGCAGCGTGCCAGGTCCCTGGGCACACAACCATGGTGAGTCTGGAGGAGGAGGGACGTGGCAGGGGCTTCTCCATCCGCACCGATGGGCTCTGGCACGGGGCAACACTGGTGTGGAGCAGTGGTGGGTGCGCAGGGATGCCACCAGCAATTCTGCTGCCAAACTCTCCTGCACGGATGAGTGATTCAGCCCACAGTCCCCCCCGAGCTCTGCTCACCCACAGCCTCCCCCACCGCAAACCGGGATATCAACGGCTGAGGAAAAAAACCCTGGAGCGGCTGCATGGTCTGGAGGCTTGGAAAGCCAAGGAGCCAATAATGCCAGGAGTCTTCAGCTTTCCCAGATGTCCCCAGGACCCTTCATGCAGGGAACACCCCTTCGGTGAGGAGAAATGATAACTCTGGCGTCGTTTCCCCCACCCCGTTAAACGAGCGCGAGAGGATCTAAATGGCAATGCAGGTTTTTTTCCATTCTGCTTAGGATTTGGGATTCAAAGCGCAAAAAGGATTCAAACAACCGGCGTAAATAAATCAGGGCTAGTGAACACTTGGAAACAAGAAGAGCGACAGCTATTTTTGGCTGTCAAATTTGGGAGGTTTTAAGGCTCCTTCAGGGCACGAACCGCTGCAAGAATTTGTTACCACTGCAGCAAAACAAAAGTGTGGCAAGGAAAGAGAGTTTCCTTTCTGCTCCCGGGGAGATGGAGACAGGCAAACCCAGCACTGCCCGGTCTGACAAGGGTCTTGCACCCACAGAAATGTTGATCTGGGGCTCTGAGCTTGAAAACAGGGACGCCATTGTGTGGCACCAGCCCCCACCAACTCAGGATTTTAAGCACCCTCCACCCATTCACTTTGGACCTGCAGCACCCACCGGCACACAGAGCTGCCCCAGTGTCGCACAGCTCTCTTGCTTGAGTTTGTTAAGGCTTGAAGACACAGGGCAAGCAAGGAAAGCCTGCGTCCATTGTCCTGGAGCACAGAGCAGGCACCCATGGTCCATCCCAGGGTGGGCAGCCCCTATGGGTGCTGGAGGACCTGGCCTGTGGGGCCAGCACCGAAACAAAATGAGCTGAATTACAGTTTAAAGCAAAGCTCAGCATCAGCATGGAGGTTCTCTGCTCTTTGCCATGGAAACAAGTGTTGCTAAGGGATTGCTTAATAGGGAGTAAAATATTCTAAAAATCTAAGTTTACGTGGCAGCAGGATTGAACCCTGAGTCCTGGGGGTGGATGGGGCTGTCAGGAACTGCCCTGGCAGCTGGAAACTCCCATTCTCCATCCATATGGAGAAACGCCTGGCACGGGGAGAACTGGGCACAGGGGAATGGGTGATGGGTGGCCTGGGGTGGGCTCCCTGGCAGCGCTGGCATGATCCTGGGGTTGCTCCAACACAGAGCTGGGGATATCAAGTCTGCAATCCTTTGAGCATACCTGTTATTAATAAATACCTTTATCCCCAAAGGACAATGCCACCAGTGCTGCCCCCTCGGAGGAGGTGCAGCGCTGGACTCTCGCACAATGCCGCAGTTTTCCCTCCTGCGTGACCAGTGTGGCTGCCGTCAGCACCCGCTCCTCTGACATCCTCCATGGGCACGTTGAGCCAGCGATACCCACTTAACTTTATTAATTTTATAGGCATGGGGAAAGGGGCTGGGGGGTGGGGGGGAATAATACAGGCAGGGGCCACCTCTGACCTTGACCCCCGTCCTGGCTCCCTGCGGCAGCTGGGCCGTCGCGCCTCCACCGACAGCTCAATGGGCGCTTTGTCTGCGCCCGCCAGCCCCGCGCAGCCCCGTCGCCCCCAATAATATTTATGGAGTCGTCGGTCACCTTCTCCCCCTGCTCCCTGCATCTCAATAACAGCCGTGCTGCTGAGATCCAGGGAACCAGGGAATTTATAGTCCAGAGAGTTGCTGCTCTTTACCCCCGTGGGGTGTGGAGCAGCAGACCCTGCCCCTCAGACAGCTCAGTGTGAACAAACAACGTGCCGCTCCTTGGGTCTGGGTACTCTTCACAGCCCTCAAGCTCGCTTTATTCACTTAAAAAAAAAAGCGCCTATTTAAAAGCAAACAGGTGGGCGAATTTCCTCACTTTCCCCAAGGCTTGCAAAGCTGTTCTGCTCCCAAACCAGCTTTGAGGAGTTGGACAAGGTGGTGAAAATGCACTGCTGATTTATTTTACCGTGTTTCTGCTCACTGCCCAATTCCTCCATCAATTAAATCAGCTGAAAGCTCCTTTCTAAAGCTCCAGAAAAGGATATTTTAAAATTCTTCTGCCAGAGATGCTGCGAATGGGTGCAGCCCTGGCACCCCTGGGAGTGGGGGGATTTGGCCCTGAGCCCATCGAAGTCCTTGGGAAGCTCCCTCGACATCCTGGGCTCCAAGGCAGATGGTTTAAACAAAAGGTGCTTGTTCAGAAAGGGATCAACCAGAGAAATCTTAATATTTGAGGAAGAGAGAGAAGGTTCAGTGACGGCACAGGGCACGGCGGTGACCCTGGTTTGCTGGGATTTGGAAAATCCCAATAAAGGGCAACTTGTTCCCGATGGGTGATTTGGGGCAAGAAGGGCCCGGGTGTGAATCCAGGAGTTTTTTCAAACACTGCTGAGAACAGGGGTGAAGGAGTGGATCTGTGGCAGGGGGAAGTGGGACAATATGGGCCAGTTTGGTTGCTCCCAGATGCTCCAGTTGCACAGAAATTGATCAGCTGAGTCGGACTGAGTGATGGGGACTCACCAAGGTTCACATCCTTCCCCTCTTCTTGAGAGGGAAGCCAGCCCAGAAAGGATCCATTAAACCCCGCAGAGGACTCTCCAGACACCCGGCGACTGGCACTGACGGCTCTTCCAATACCTGGGCCAGCTCTTCAGCGACCCTCAATCCCCCCCGCGATGGGGAGCTGCTCCCACACACCGACCCCAAAGGCACGTGCTGCCTTGTCTTGCAGTAACTAGATTTTTGGGGCTGTTTCACTGGACTTTGGGAGATGCCCTGGGATAAATGAACCAAACTGGTCCTTTCCCAGCTTTGCTGCCATCTTTTGATAAATCCTCTAGTTTGCATCAAACCAGCCCTTGGCTAATCCTGGTGCTGAGCAGAGCAATCCTCCAGTGCCAATAAGCATTTCTGCACTGGTTTGATGCTTCCTGCTGTTAACTGAGCTGGAAGGTAATGGGCAGAAAGGCGCTGGGTTGCCACCTATGTCCACAAACCTTCCTGCATGAAAAAAAAAAAAAAAAAAAAAAAAAAATCCTCTTTTTGTGCTGTTTAAGCCCAGAGCTGCAGGTACCACTATACTTCAAGTAGGGTTTACCCTGGAGCTGACAGAAATGGCCCATCCTGGCACACACACCTCCTCCCCAACACTGCACAGGAGAGAGGAGGAGGAGGGATGCTGGGGTGATGGGGAAAGCAGAGCCATGATTTCCATGCTCCTTTATAGCAAGATCCATCAGGGGAACAGCTACAACCTCTTTCCTTCTGTCTCCATTCCACTGGGGTAACCCAGGGAAACACAAGCATCCCCCAGTTTCAGCCAGAGCAGCTTCCAGCCTATTTAAAAGAAAAAACCAATTTATTTTACTCCTCCTCCAGTGCATGCAGCTTGGAAGGTGCTGTGGAGCATCCTGCCGATGCTCAATGCCGAGTCGTGTCTGCGCAGCCTGGAGCTGCTGCCACTTCCCAAGGCCACAGCACAGGGGCTGGTCCACGCTGTGCCGCAGAGCATCTCCCGTCATCCCCGTGCTCACGCGGCTTCTTCCCATTCCCTTCCCCAGGGCTCATTCAGGGAAATGCTGCGTGACACCGGCCCTTGAGCACTGGCGGCTGGAGATGAATCTGGAGTGTCACGTCCTGCCACCGCCCTCATTCCCAGCCTGCGGAGCAGATGCATGGGAGATAACACACCCCTGCAAAGAGTGGGGTGAGCGAAGAGGATGGGAAAGTCCTTGGAGGCAAAGATAAATGGAATTTGGTGAAGCTGGAGCATCAGAGCTTCTTTATGCAAAGGGTTTGTGTTGTCCTCCATGCAAGGCCAGAGCAGCTGGGTGCTGACGGGGCTGGGGGATGATGGTTTCTGGAGATGCCTCTGACACCGGGGGTTTAATCTGTGTGGGAAACAGGGATTTTGCCACAAGATGAGGGTGTGGGAAGGTGGTTGGGGCACAGGGAGAGCCAGGGGATATGCCCAAGCAACGGCTGCCACCAAGCCACAAACCAGCTTGAAAAGAGATGGATCCACCACGACGGGGTCTGACTGTGGCCCCTTGCTGGTCTCACGCTCCCTTCCCAGCAGCGGCTCGGGGAGGACCGGGGCTCGCACAGCCCTCCGGGGAGCAAGGTCCCGGAGGGCGAGTGGGCGATGGAGGGTGGTTGTAACAAGCATCATCGCCGGCTTGCTGAGCTAGGCATAATTGTTGCAAAACCACCGCGCACATGCTGAGCTTCATAATTATCAGGCTTGTCTGCCAGGCTCTCCCTCCCCCCAGCACAACGGCACACTTGATTATGATTATGGTGGCTAATTTTGTCTGGTGCATCTTAGGCATATGGGCCCCCACCTGCTCTGAATATGCAAACGCTGCTGATTTGCTCCTCGGCGGCCGCTCTGAGCCGGGGTCCATGGGCGGGCGGGGAGGGGGAACCTGCCCAGCGCAGCGAACAAAGAAACCCCACGCGACAGCATGGGCACAAAGAGCTGCTGGAACCAGAGCTGCCCACGGCACAGAGAGGCAGTGCCCGCGTTTGGTGAGGCCTCCAGCTTTGCTTCCCATGGGCGCCATGGAGCAGCTGTGAGCAGTGGCAGCAGGTGGCTTGGTGTGCACGTCCACCATGGTGTGCACACACACCGTGGTGTGCACGTAGTCTGTGCTGTGCGGAGGTGTTGTTATGCACAGACACTGTGGCGTGCACAGGTCGAGAGCCACTTGTGAGGAGCGGCTGAGGGACCTGGGCTTGTTCAGCCTGGAGAAATCAGTGTCTGGGGCTCAGGGGAGACTTTCCCGTGCTCTACAGCTCCCTGACAGGAGGTTGGAGCCAGGGAGGGTTGGTCTCTGCTCCCAAGGAACAAGAGACAGGACAAGAGGAACTGGCCTCAAGTTGCCCCAGGAGAGGTTTAGGTTGGAGCTGAGGAACAATTTCTTCCCCTCCAGGGCTGTCCAGGCCTGGCCCAGGCTGCCCAGGGCAGGGGTGGAGTCCCCGTGACCCCTGGAGGGGTTTCCAAGCCCCCCGTGGAGCTGTGGTGCTGAGGGCCAGGGTTCAGTGGTGCCCTGGCAGTGCTGGGGGAGCGTGTGGACTCCAGGAGCTGAAAGGGCTCTGCCAACCCAAATGATTCTGTGATTCTATTCTATGTACACACCCGTCCATACGCAATCAACACCCTACAGACATCCCCTGCCATGCAGTGCCTGCTCCATCCTGGTTTTCCCTCATCACCATTGGATGCATCCACATCCCGCAGCCTTGCAGACCCTTCCCTGCCCCCATAACACGTTGTTTGGTGAAACCTACAAACAGGGTTTTGCTGGTGTGTTGGTAACGCTCATAAAAGCACCCGTGTGACGGGGAAGGGCAGCTGAGGTGGTCTCACGTCCGCTTGCCGGGACTGCTGTCAGGGGGCTTCGCCATGCTAATGGATAATTAGATAGGCAGACAGACTGACAAGGATCCAGATGGATGGATAGATGCCATGAGGATCTGGTGACAGATAAATAGGCAGATGCTAATGGGCAGCGCAAACAACAGCTTAGACTCCTGCTAATTCCCACTGTAATTTTTAAGCCCTCTCCATCCTCCCCCTCTTTCCCCCCTCTCTCCCCCAATCCAGAGCTCCCACCAGCGCATCTATCACTTGGATTTTTATTATTTTTTTTCTCTGCACAGAAGTAGCATAAATGGTTTATGAGGGCTCTAAGGAATAACGAGTTGCAGTGAGCTGAGGTGGGTGTCATGCTGGGGCTCAGGGAGGTGGAACCCCTGGGGCTACCCTGGGACCAGCCAGAGCCAGGCTTGGCTGTTGGGACATCTCCATCCCTCCTTTTCCAGTGCTGCTGCCACCTCCCTGAGACTGGTTTGTTTTTCAATTAAAACAAAACAAAACAAAACAAAGATAAAAGATGTGTCCTTTCTCTTCCACTGCAGAGATGGGAAGAAAATTGTGAATGGAAGGGAGGAGGCCAAGGTGGATTAGAGCCAGAGAGCCGCGGCTGAGCGGGTGGCAGAGACAAAAGAAAGCGTCTTCGCTTCTTCTCCCTTGCCGCGGGGAATCCACGTGGCAGTTGCAGGAAGGCGGGGAAAGTGGGAAGGGGAGATAAATCCTGCTGGAAGGCTTTTGGTGGCACCTGCACCTCCTGGGAGATTTATAGCCCTGTGCTTCACAGCCACCTGCCTTCAATGGGTGCTGCTCAGCTGCAATGGGTGCTGCTCTCCTGCTCTGCTGGGCCAGGCTCATTAGCCAGGACCCCCCAGTTAGTGAAATACGGGGATGCTCATGTAGTTATAGACCTTTGTGTCTTTACAGCTTGGCAGGGACACCACTGTCACCATTGCCACCCTCCTGTTCCAGCCTCCAAGGGGCTGAGCCTTGGTGCAGGCTGGAGCCTCAAGCGTCCTCCTATGGGTACCAGCCCTTTGGCCTCTCTGCCTCCTGCTGCCTGGTCTCCTCTGTCTTTTACCTGTCCATCTCTCACTTTATCCTCTCCCTAATTTGTGTCTCAGCTCATCAGCCCCTCCCCTGTCTGCTCTTCCACTCTGCCCCTTTTGCCCTCATGGTTTTTATTATTTCTCCTCTATTTCTCTCCCTTGCTGTTTTCTTTCCTCCGCTTGCTCTAGAGATTTCCCTCCTCTTCCTCACCTTCTATCCTCTCCTACTCCTTCTCTCTCTTGGGTATTTTCTCTCCCCTCTACCATCCCAAGAGGTGTCAGCAGGACTGTAGCAGTGGGGTTGAGCACCCTGGGGCACGTGTCCCCATGAAGCTCTGTCTGTGGGCTGCCAACACAGGCAGGTCTCCTGGTCCTATTTCAGGCCGAGCTGTGAAGTACAGCCCAAGAAACGCCACCAGCTTTTTCTGCATCTCAGGAGAGAACTGGAGACTGGTCTGGGATGAGGAGAGCCCAGGAACTGGCTCAGAACATCACTACCAAGCTACCTGTGCCTGCCCTGCAGCAGGACCCAGAAGAGAAAAACACCGGTTTGCCTTTATTTCACCCAAACTGAGGCCAAGGGGGAGGTTGGGGATGGTGAAGGGCCCCGTCCCCTCCATGTCCACCATCGCAGACAAACCAGCCGCGGGTTGTGGGTGTCTGCAGTAGCTGCCAGGGTGGCCGCATCCAGCACCGCTATGTAGGTCAGAGCCGGTGCTGGGAGGGAGTGCGGGGGCCCCAGCCCTGGGTCTCCCCCGCCCACTGCTGAGCTGCCGCCTGGGATTAAACCCCCGGCAGCCTCCTACCACCACCATAGATATACACACATATACACCCTGTCACCACATATACACACACATCGTATCTGTGCGTATATATAGGCATAATCTTGGCCTTTTCTCTTGTTTCAGGTGGAAGCTGCTTGCTGATACAATTAAAATTGTTACCAGAAATGACCCTGTTGCAAATATTCTGGTTTTTAAAGAAGCTGACTTGAGTTCTCAGCTACTTGCTGAGAAAGTGCCTGGGGGCTTTTCTGACGAGCTCCCGCAGGTATTCCCAATTTCCTTCATTTGCTTTACAAGGTAAGTGGAAAAAAAAATAAATATTTTCGTTATAAATATAGATAGATGTATAAAAAAATATTCCAGGGATTTTTCTTTTTGTTGCAGAGATCCCTCCTTCCGGGAGTTTTCCAATCTCTGTGCCATCACCTACCTCTGGTGTTATGGGGTGGGGTGACCAGATGGATGCTATTAAGAAATGTGGGAATGATGAAAGCTTTAATTCCCAGTTTAAAAAAAAATCATTTTCTGGGAAGAGATGTCAAAAGTTCCTTCAATTCTCAATTATTTTCCTTCTCATCACAAAATACCCTGGAAAAAATCCCACAAGCAGCTTCACCCATCGCTGTGCATCAGCCAAGGGCAGCACGCAGGTGACACCAGGACCCCATGGCCCATAGCTGTCTAAAAAAAATTAAAAGATAAGATTTGGAACGTGACACTTAGAATACAACCCAGCTCTTGGGGAATGAATTTTGGACCGATTTCTTGCTGCGGCCATCACCTGCCAAAATCCCACTTCTCCTTTTGGGTAGTCACCCTCACCCCTCCACGGGCACCTGGAATTTTTTGGGGGGTAAATGGGTGCATATGGGGTATGGACACAGCCGTTGACCAGGACAGACAGACAGCATCCCCAGGACAGACAGAATGTGGCATGAGAAAGGGGGGGGCAGCGATGGCATTGCCTAGACAAGGAGTTTAATTAAGATTCAGGAGCAGTACTTTGGGTGCAAAAAGCGGAGGGGGAAGGGTTAAGGGGCAGCAGGAGAGAGGGGTGAGAAGAAAGCCCGAAGAAAAGAAGGGACCTCATAGCACCCGGCGGGGCTTGATGGCTTAATTACCATATTCAAATCTAATTAATTCCCCTTTGCATAAAAAGGCCACGGCGGGCGTGGGACCAGCCTTGCAGATGGCGTCTCATGCTCAGCACCATTTTGGGGCCGCCGGCCATCTTAGAGCGAGGAGGAGGAGGAGGAGAAGGAGGAGGAGAAGGGCTTCGCCCGCGGCACCGAGCATCTGCTCGGGGCACCCGTTGGGCATGGGGCTGTGCCGGGTGCTGGCACTAACAAGCCCCATCGACTGTCATTAGTGTCACTTTGAGGAAGAAGAGTCTATTTAAAAGCAAGGAGGTGAAGGAACGAAACAAAAATTGATGGGGGGGGTGTCAAAGCAATGGGTGTGCCCCTCACCCTTGGTTAGGGGCCCCAACTCCATCCCTGCGTCATGGGGTCTCCAGATGGGATAACGCCGGTCTCCGTGCAGATGGGGAATGGTGGCCAATGTGGGGATTGCGTCCCTGGAGGGATCTGCCGGAGGGGGTGGGTGATGGAGAGCGAGGTGCAGCAGTGGTCCCAGTGGGATGTACATCTCCCCAAGACCACCACACCACCTCGCTCCCCCGGAAAAGTAGCACTGATGCTGCCCAGTGCCATGGGAGCACCCCAGACCCATCTCTGGAGGGTGATCCTATGGGGAGACACATCACGCTCCCCCTCGGATGGCTGGCCAGATGGAAAACAACGAGAAAGTCCAGCCTTGACTACCAGATACCCAAATGCCTCCCATTATGGGCATTGTTTGGGGGGAAAACGGGATAATGTTCCTCATCTCCCCATTGTACATCTGGGGACGAAGCAAATCTCTGCTGGAAAACCATCTCTGAGAGCATGGGCTGCTGAGAGGCACCAAGGCAGTGCCCACACTGCTAGGCTGCCAGGCTCACCCTGGGAAAGGTGAAAGTTATTTTTCCTAATGTTTTGGACAGCTTTGCTGTCACGTGAGAAAACTCAGAGGAGTGAGGACCACAGGGGATGTGGTTTATCTCCCTTGACTGACTCCCAAGGATGCGATGCTGCTGCTGCCACCGGCTGCTCTCCTGCCCACCCCCTTCCCCAGTGCTGCTGGGGGCTGTGCTGAAACCATTACCCCAAAATAGGCTCCTAGAAGGAGCTGGAAGTCACTTGTGTGACTAAATCTAATGTCTGTCAGCAGGAAAAACAAGATTTGGAGGTTTGGATGGGATAGAGCAGGAGAAGCTGTGGGGAGGCTGCACTCCCAGCAGGAGGCAAAGCAAGAGATGAGGGGGGATGATTCCCCCTTATGCTCTTCAGTCATAGAAAAGGATGGTTTTGAGTCACAAAGGAAAGATTTTTTTAGATGTACATGAAAAAGGAAATAGTGGAAAAAGTTAATTATTTGGCAACCAAATGCTGCTACCAATAGCCCAGACTTTCACCAGCTTCATTGGGAATCTAAATGTTTTCAAGGAGGAATATAAAGAAAATGGAGACAAAACCTGGGGTTTTTTTTCCCAAAACAAGATAATGAGAAAAAGTTCAGCACAGCACTCCACAGCCACCTGCCTGGGCCCAACATCGAGGAGCAGCCCAGCCACACATGGAGGTAACGTGGGTGCCTCACTCCATGGCACAGCTCCCCAGTCCACCCAAATCACCAGCTGGAGAGAGCCCAAGGGGAGGTTTTGTGGGAAAAACCCAGTCCCAGCTGCCTGAGCTTGCAGGAAGGGGGAGAAGAGTGAGAAAAGTCCAAACTTACCCCATCCCGCAGAGGCGAGGGGGTCTCGAGCATCCTTGGGGTGATGAAATTAACTTCCTTTGCTCAGCTCTGCCAGCGCTGCCCTTCCCGTGGAGGGACGTGACCAAACCAGCCCATCCCTGAGAGCCAGGTACAACTTTGCTGCTGCAAACCTGTGCTGAGAGCAGCCTCCTCCTGTCCCAGCGGCTTCCATGGGCAGGAAAGCCCAGTCCACGCCCCCCCCAGGGCTCCTCCATCCTTTGATTTCCAAGGCAATGGTGCTGCCGAGCGGGTGGAGCTCTGCCCACGCTGGTCTGGCTGCTCCACTTTGCTCTGTCTGCTTCTCTCCATCCTCTTCTGTGGTGATGGATGCTGCTGGGCCACGGTGATCAAAGCAGGGTGGAGATCTCTCCTCTGCAAAAAATAAAGCAAGCAATGCCATCATCTCCAAAACCACACTGATTACCAACAAAACCACACCAATCTTGTGCTGCTCATCACTGAGCCATCTTGACCAGTCCTGCCACTGCACTGGGCAGGCCCACATGGCCAAGATCATACTTTAAGGGGACTGCAAAGGTTCCTCCTGGCACTGCTGGAACCTGGTGAAGGACCTTGAGGTCTCCACACTCACCTCTATGCACACACCCCACTCTGGGTACCCACACAGGTCCCTGCTTAGGGACGAGTTTCTGTTTGACCTCTCCATCAGGATCTAGAGAGGTCGAGAGGCTTCAAAACCCCATGGACTGCACCTCGACCCCACATCCCATTTTGCAGACAGGATGGTGGGATTTGCAGACAGGATTGGTGGGGAGAGGAGCAAAACCTTCCTAGGAGCCCACGGGGAGGGAACCCCCTCTCTGTGTTGGAGAACTGGGCCAACCCCCCTTCATATGTGCCCTTGGTTATCTCCCCTGTCCCCCAGCACTCACTGTTGGTCCGGGGATGCCTTGATCTACCCCAGATCAGCCTTTATATCACCCAAAATCACAGGGTGTGGGGGTGAGGACTTCATCCCTTGCTGGCCCCAGCACCCCTGTTCACCCCACATAACCCTGCCCGGGGGGGGACACCCATTCACTTTTCTTCCAAAACCTCCTCCCTCCAACACCCCCCTCAGCATTCCTGAGGGTGTCTGATGGGAAGAGGGGACCCCAAAAGACCCAGAGGCAGGGTGAGTTGACGGCACTGCCACAGACAGGCGGGGGGAGCCGGGGCACGCACACACACACCAAGGGGATACCCGAGGGACGGGGGGCTCAGACACAATGCTGCCATTGAGGGGGCCGCGCCGGGGGTCCCAGCCCTTCCTGCCCAGACACAATAGGGGCGGCCCCGCGCGCCACTTGTGTGCATTGTGCGGCAGCCGCCCCCCCCATCCTGGCCCCTCCTTTCTGTCCCCCATCAGATAATGGATCCGCTTTGTGTGCTTGGCTGGACAAGGACTTTGTGGCGGAGAAAGAACCGGTGTTTGTCTGTCAGAAGAGATCGGCCAAGAAAGGGACAGGGAGGAGCAGTGGCTGGAGCTGGGCAACGTCCCTCTCCGCAGCATTGGCCTTGCACAGCCCCCGCGCCGATGGCAACATTCCCAGCAATACTGGGGGAAAAGTCCTTGTTGGGAACTTGGGGATGTGCAGCCTGGTGACCATGGTGCTGCTGTACCCATCACTCAAGCCCCATCTCCAGTCCTGGCAAGTATCCTGGTGAACATGCCCACGAGCATCCTGGCAAGCATCCCATCAAATGCCAGCTGCCCTCCCTGACCCTGACACAAATCCATGGTGGGAGAGGGTCTGTGTCCTCCTTACCCTGCTCCAGCCCCTCCAGCCCCTCTGGATCCCCCTCAGCCACTGTTCCTTGGGACAGAATCAGCAAAACCTACAGGAGATTAATTCTCTGGCCGCCTCGCTGCTGCTGTACCGGCCTGCGGGAAGGTGGATGGGATAATCCCCGACTTCAGCGTAGCCAGAGCTGCAAAGAGTGGGATTAATAAGAACTAGACTTTAATTTCAGCGGCCCTGACCAGGTCCCTCTTCCTGCAGTATCCCCAATTCCAGCACATCAGACAATTAAGGGACGGGGGAGCTCTGTGGCCAACAGCCATGTCCTAGCAGCTCAGGGAGGAGAAAGCCAGTGCTGGCACTGGCCAGCCAGGAAAACCAGCAGCTTTCAACCAAGCACCCAGCACTGCATGTGCGGGTACACCCGGGGGCACACAGTAATGCCCCGCGTGTGCCACGAGGCCAGGAACACTCAGCAGGAGCAGGCAGAGGGTCACTCTGGCAGCAAAAGCTGCACAAAGCAGAGCTGAAAACTGGGATTATTTCCTGTTAAAGGAATTCGGGAAGCTGGTCGCATTTACCTTACAGGTTGGGACAGGTTTTTTTAATTGCTGAAGTTCTGAGTTTTGAAACCAGGTCTGTACAAATGCTGGTATTTAATGAAAGACATAGAATTTTTGTTTCCTAAAATTTTAGCTTGATAACTGGCTTCTCAATGTGCTCATGGGTCTGCGCTCACTGCCAGGTGCTCGGGAAATGTTTGCCTGCCCAGATCCTTCCTGAGGGAACCGTGGTGGGGACGTGACTTCAGGAAAACCCAAACCCCATTGCACCAGCAGTGGGTTCACCCCACACACAGTTCATCAGCAGGGTGGCAGCAGCATTGCCAGCCCAGGATCAGCATCCTGGGACTCCCACCCAGCACCCCACGCAGGGGTGGCATTTTGAGGTGACAGTAACCGCAGGGCTGGAGGTGACATCTCAGCAGCACATCCCCCTGCCCCAGTATGTGTTGCTGCTGGTGTTGGGGGGGGGGGGGCGAGTGCCCACACAGTGTGAGCATCTCCAGCCGCATCACCCTGGGGGCACCTTGAACCCACATCCCGGGTGCTGTGGGGCTGAGCCAGGCAGCCAGGGAAAGCGGCTGGGCCGACAGGATGATTAGGGTGGCCTGTGGAGTAATTATCTCATTGGGCAACTAATACCTTTTCAGCGGGAGTGGGGTGGGGAAGTATTGTTCGGGCTTAGGGATTACATCAACCCGGCTGGAGCAGACAATGTGCTCCCCCTGGGAAGAGGCAGCTCAGCCCCAGGGGGAGAGGAGGGAGGCAGAGGCTGAAGCTGTCTCAATTAGTGAGTGTCCCAGCGAGGAAGAGGATGGTGGAGGCTCATGAGGGGACCTGGGGAGTTTAGAGGGGAAGGAAACCATCCTTAACCCTTCATGCTCCTCCCACAAGGGAACTTGGTCCTTCACTCCTGCAGGACAAGGAAATGCCGAGAGGGCTGGCTGCGTCCCCTCCTCCCCAAGATGCTGGGGAAAGCAAAGTGCAGTTTTCTCCTTTTTCTGCCTTTTCTTTCTCTTTTTGGCAGCCCAATGCCAGCCCCTTCCAGCCTCCCTGCACAGCAGCCACACGTTGGCCACTTTGTCCTTGTACAGGGGACAGGCAGCGATCTGCCAGCCAGGGCCACCAGAAGGGCCAGCCGGGCAGCCAGCAGGGCACGTTCCTGTGTCCAACCCCAAAAATCCATGCAGGGAGAGGGAGGGGGTGACCATGCCATGCAGCTACAGCCAGCAACACGCAGCATCGGGGCACAGTGGGGTCCTTGGCGTCCCCCTGAACCACTATCTCTGGCCCTGATCCCACCTGGCAGAGCTGCCCTGCTCTGTCTGGGGTTGGGGCTGGGGGTAGTTTTGGCTGGGTTCATGGTAAATCAGGCGTGAGGCCGGCGGGCCGGCGGCAGCCACCGCACCAGGTTACTGGCGGAGCAAGGGGCTGGCTCCACCTGGCCCTCGCCATCCGTGGGGTGATTAAACACGGGGCTCCCAGCTGCCATACATTTTTAAATAAATGAATAATACATAGCGGGGTGATAAATAAATAACGGCCATACATTTGAACTTAGCCTCTGAGAAAATCCTTTTAGTTCAAAAGGACCAGGGCGCTTGGAAAGGGGAGCCCATGCATTTTGAATGGGCTGCCATCAAGTGTCAGGGCTTGGCAAGGGAGATGAGGGGGGAGGGATAAAACCGGCCTTGACACAAGTGTAGGGGGGACAGGGATGAGGGTCCTTGGGCATCGCCAAGGGCGGCTTTACTGGGAGCCCATGGTGATGGCACCCGGGGCTGGGGATTCCTTGATGCTGGGCACAGGGAGCCCCAAAACCCTGGGAAGGAGGAGGAGGAGGATAGAGGGTGAAGTGGCAGGAGGTGAAGGGCAGCCCCCAAGAAAGGCAAGCGGCACATGAAAGGTCTGGTTCCACTAACCCCGGCTGTGCTGAGGAGGCGTCCCCATTTAGCAGAGCAAAGGCAGCGTTTACTTAGCAGTGGTCCTGTAAAGAGGTGGGTGGCCCTGGAAGGCGGCCCAGGCAAATACAAGGGGATTAGACAAGTGAAAGGTGTGAGCAGAGGGACGAATGGGAGGAGGATGCTCAGGGAAAGCTGTTAGCAGGGGCATAACAAAGCACCCTGAGTGGGGAGGGGGTGGCGAGGCACAGGTGGGTGGGAGTTGGATGGAGGGAACTGTATTGTCACCTTTTTGGGGAGGAATCCAGAGACCCTGTGTCAGAGGAGCTGGGGAGGGCTGGGATTAGTGCTGAGGCTGCCCCAAGCCCCTGCACGGGGCAGCTGACGGCACACGCCTGTCCTGACGCGTCCATGACACACACAGCCATGCACATGAGTGTTTTGCCCATGCCTATGCATGTCTGGGCCATGCAGAGCCATGACACCCGTGTCTCAGCCATGCACGCGTGTATTCTAGCCGTGCATATCCATGCACATGCATGTTCCAGCCGAGCACATGCATGTTCCAGCCATGCACACACATACTGGCCATACACACGTGTCCCAGGACAGGATCCTGCTGGGACTCGCTCCCTCGCCCTTTGCGAAGCCCAAGAACCATGGAGGCAACTTTAATTCTTTGAGCAAACTGCTCCCGCTCACTTGCATCGCTAAGTGGGTATTGATTTATTAGGCTGTAATTTAAGGCAGAACGTTTTAAAATGAACTCACACACTAAGCCCAGCCACAAGAATAAACAAGACCTGATTTATTTGCTGCCCATCTCCCAGTAGATGCCTGGCCAGGTTGGCAGCACCACAGGGTGAGGGGGGGACAGTTGGATGATGGCATGGGAAGACCAGGAGGGGAACATCCCCCCCACCCCCTACACATCCTTCTATGAGGCCCCACACACATCCTGCACCCCCCCAGCATCCCTAGGCTACGTCCACCAGGCTCACACCCCGCTGCTGGGGTGCACGGGCTGGGGATGGTGGCAGCAAGGGCAGAGGCAGAGCTGCCCAGACCCAGACTCGCTGTCCCAGGGGACAGCAGAGACCAGATGGCACCAGGACAGACAGGAGGGCTTGCTCCTGACATCGCCCATGCCCTGCACCAGTGGCTACCAGGGTATCGTGCTGGGACCAGTGAGACCCCACCGGCAGCACCAGAACCACCAGAATCGCTTTGGAATCTGCCTGCTGAGGGGTTTGAACTGACCCTTTAACTTGGCCCCAGCAAAGACCCACGACTTCATCCTCTCTCCAAGCACCACAAGGCCAGAGCTCTGCCGGCATCAATCAGCCACGCTCCCATGAATGCACAGAGCTGGGATGGTGCGGGGGGTGGTGGGTCATTTCATCCCACCCATTGCCTCACGATCAGCATCATCCCCCATCCGCCTCCACCAGCTGAGTCCCGGGTGTCAAACCCCCGCCAGGTCCCATCTGCGGGACCCGGCCACCACGGCGCATTCCTGCGAGCCGGCCCCAGTGCAGCAGCTGCCGGACAGAGCCGATGGCTGCCGCTCGTCTTGACCTTGCTGGTCAGGTGTTGAGGGGTGGGGGGGGGTAAAAAAAAAAAAACACATCCGACCCCCCTGGTGCCGCCAGCCGTCGCTGGGGCACAGGGAGGGTTTAATGCAGCAGGGACCATAATGGGGCCGGCTGGGGGAGCGAGGGCGAGGAGAAATTAGTGTCAGTGTGTGTGTGCCTTAAACAAACCTGCGCCGGGGTGACGTGAATGAGGGCACAGTCTGTGTATATATTAGTGATGGGATCTGACCTCGCTGGGAGGGCTCCTTCCCTCGCTCCGCTCCTCTGGGCGTGGGAAAAAGGTCTGGGCTCTTTTCACAGCTGTTCTCGCTGCTGCACTGAGCTAATGGAGGGGCTGCCCGGCTCCCTCCTCCCCCTGACGCCTTTTCAGTCCTTCAGCAAAAACCCCCCTTTCACAGTCCCTTAAAAACACACCTCATTGTTCCCGCCTGGTTTGCATTGAAATGCCACTCGCACCCCGTCTCCCAGAGCAGCCGGTCTCAGCTCTGTCTCGGCCACGTGTGCACACGCGTGTGCAGGCCCAGGCATGTGTAGGAGCACATGTGTGCCCGTCTTAGGTTTATGTACTGCAGCTGGTGCAGGGTTTCATCCCTCAAGTCTTCTCTGGAAGGGGTGTCTGGCAAGAAAGGGGGAGAAATGTGGAGCCGCGGGGACTTTCAACATCCTGGGCAGTCAAGCCGCTGTTAATGTCCCCAGCTCATATCCTCTCATCTTTCCCTTTTATCTAAATGCTTCAATTTTGATATAAGGTATGAGCCAAGGATTAACAGCACCCATCCCTGATTCACAAACCCAGAAACTCAGCAACAGAGGGGACACATGGCAAATGGCCTTACCTGAGTCCACCACCCAACTGTGGGGACACCAAACACCCCAGCACCAGCCCGAACTCCTCCATGGTCCCAGCCATGCCCATGTTTCACAAACAGCGTTTGCTGGACCAGGAGCAAATACTCTGCATTAAATCCCTCCCCCAACAGATGAAATTATGAGATTCCTCCAGGGTGGGGAGGTTCGTGCACATCACACCTACATTTCCCAACATCAAGCTCATGGGATACTCAAAAATCCTCTCCAAGCTCCATGGAAATCCAAGATTTCTAGAAAATAATAAACAGACGCCCGAGGATCAGCCCTCGCCTGGCTTCCCGGGGAATTAGGGCAGAGAAAGTCTGGGCTCAGCCTCCCAGGAAGCTACAGGGACAGTGGAGCTGGGGGTCCTGCTCACCCCACAGACACCACAGCGGGGGGGGCTGGTCCTTGAAGCCTGTGGCAGCAGCACAGGCACAGCCCACCCCCCCCACGCCGCCAGCCCCACCATCTTCCCACATCTGTCAAGGCCCAGCCTCAGAATAGCACGGGGATCGTGCTTTTCATTAAAAATAAATAAATACATTTCTGGTGGCGGCGGAGTAAGGCATAAAAACACCCTCCCCAAAGGCTCAACAACCAGAAGGCAAAGGTGGCGAAACCCACAGTTATGATTTTTTTGAAGCAGCTGGGATTTTTTAAACTAATCTCCTGCTGTCCTTGGGGGGGGCATCATTGCCTGGCATTAGCAGCAGGACAGACAGACGCAGGGACAGCATCCTCAGGGCCCTCTCGTGCCTCTCCACGTGCTTTTCCCGCTGACCTTTCCCTGCTGCTCTGATAGATACTTTCTGACAAAAGCGGGGACGTCGCACACCTTCCGTCCTTGCTCCGCGCCCAGCGCAGGGACATCGCCACTAGCAAGTCCCTGTCACCGGCTATTAGGGGGAGAAGGTCTCCGCTGCCGCCGTGCTCTTTCCGCATGAGCACCAGTGCTGGTGCCAGGCAGGGGGGTCCCCTGGCCCCCCAGTACATAACGCACGTGCCCCACGTTCGCCGTTTATAAATGCAAATCTGTTTCACAGCCACACGCGGGTTCGTTATCGGCAAGGATGAGCCCCAGCTCTTTGAAGTCAACGTATGTACATGATGATGCACATACGTGTGTGACCTACATTTGGGGCTGTAGCTGTTTCCGTGGGTGGGCGATGCCCACATGTGCCTGCAGCGAGGGGACTCGGCCAACCCTCACCCACCGAAACACCAACACCCCCAAAGGGCTTTCCCTGTGCCGGGAGGATCTGGCCCAGGGAAAGGAAAAGGCTTTGGCAAACGCTGCTGGGTTGGAGCGTGCAGGCGAGCACTGGCCCTGCTCCTCTCATTTTCAAATATTGCCATTTCCCCGGCTGGTTTTGACTTCTCCACCCAGCACAGCCATGGAGTTTCCATAGAAACATGAAGATATTAAACTATAAATAATAATTTCTCCATAAAAAAAAAAAAAAAAAAGAGAAAGACAGGAAGGCTCCAGCACTTTGCATGGGGCTGGTGGTGGTTGGTGGGCTGAGAACTGAACCCTACGTTTTGAGCACCCAGCACTGTAGGTGGGGTCTCAGCTCATGTCCCCAGGCTGGGTCCTATGGGTGAGGGTCTCACACACCTCTCTGTCACTGAAGGAGAGCTGAGGGATCTCTCTCACCACTACCTCCACTGCCAGCACCCGATTTATCCAGGTTGGAGACTTCAGCCTGACATCTATAAAAATTAGCAGCTAAAGAGTTAGCCAGGCCATCCTCCACTGGCTTTGGGTAAATAAGTGGGAGCTTCGCTGCTGCAGTGACATGTACCTGATGGGAAGCGATTGTTATTTACTGGTGCCTGTTCAATAGTTACTTTTAAATGGCCTAAAGTTAAACACATCAGTGTTTTTCATTTTCTCCTTCTCAGGGATATGTTTTTGTCTGGGGCTTTTACCTTTCTGTCTATTTAAGTGATACTTTTTATCATAAATGACTTTTTTCCCCCTCCTTGCTATCAAGTTGGAAAATCACCAGCTTGTGGTGATGGGAGGAGGGAGCAGCACCAGGGCTGGGAGGGCTGCACCAGCCACAGCACAAAGGGCTTCTTCTGTCCCACTGCCAAGCCTGAAGCCAGATCCTGCCTACCTGAGCTGGCACAGCTGACACTGGGCAGCTTCACCATCCCAGCATCCCGACAGCCAAGCTGGCCATGAGCTCTCTATTCCCATCTCCACAGCCGGGATGGGGTTTTGGGGAGTATCCCATTGCTCCCAGCTCACTTTGCTGTGCCAGCACCAGAATGCTCTGCCCAGCTCTTCTCCCAGTGCTGGTGACCAGGACCAGAGACCCCTGGGGCTGGCCGGGCTCAGCCCCAGCCCACCAGCAGCAGCCCAGGGTGGCAAACAACCCCCCTGCCCCAAAGTAGCCAGGCCAAGCGCCTGGGATTATCCTCAGCGTAACATCCCCTGGGAACAAGATTGCAGCTTAAGGCCTAATGGAAAAGAGGAGAGGGATGGGATTAAAAGGAAAATAATGACTATTTCTTTAGCAAGGCCAGGGAAATGAGACGGGGATTAGCGTCCTCTTTACCAGCAGCCCCCAATCCCACTGGGCGGTCCCAGATCCATCCAGGGCAGCCAGAGACACCCATGTTCAGCATTTCTTCTGAGGGTGACATCGGAGCTGGCAGCACCAACCCCAGAGGGACAAGCCTGGCTGTCCCAAGCACGAGGCCAAATTGCCGGCACTGGATCCAGCCCAAACATGCCACGTTCCTCTGCCACCAGCTCTGCCCGCACACTGACGACACAAAATTAAGGCAATTTTGCAAATATTTGCCAGTGTGGTGATTCTCCTCTCCCTGCAGATTTTCCAGAAGAAATTATAAAATATTCTGCAAGGAATAAAACATTGAAAATTAAAACTTCACTTGCAAAGGCACAAGCCCAAGAATAAACCTGAAAGGCTCCTTTCTCTCGCCTTCGGTTGCACACACCGCGCGGTGCAATTGGCTGCTTCCCTGGAATAGATTCAGTTGCTATGATACCAAGTTTGCTTTTAACGAACCCCAGAAAATTAATGGTATTCAGCAGATAAGTCCTTAAAGTGGAACCTATTTTAAGAAATTCTTGCTGAATGGTTTACCAGTAGTCAGGAGGGAGGAGAAGGTTTCCCAAGCATGGCAGACCCTGCACTGGTTCCCCCTCTGCTCCTAGCTGGGATGTCAGGGTGTGTGGTGTTTCATTTTGGGGTACGCTTCAGCCTGGGACCATGAGCAGCAAGGGCAGGATTGACACACAGCATCACGCTGTGCAAGGTGCATCCCTCCTGCTGCTTCTTGGCCACCACTTTGCATCCTCCTGTCTGTCCCCACGTGGCCTTGCTGCTGCTGAAAAGCTTCTCCCGCCTGCCAGCAGCTTCCTCCTCCAGCGCCATGGAACCGTGGGCAGGTCAGTGCAGGCAGCCTCTACCCAAACCCACACACAAAGCTACAGAATTCACAGCTAGTCCAGCTCTTGGAGAGCCTGAGATGGACGAAACAGGCCTGGCATGGAAAACCTGCTCTGACAGAAACCTGACTTCCCTTGAAGGAGCTCAGGGTGAATAAGCAAGAAGCTGAGGAAGGTTTTCCTTCCTCCTGGTGCAGTGCCCAATCCATCCAGCCTCACAAGCAAAGTGCAGGGTGGCATCGGCCATTGCATGGGTCACGTTTCCCCCAAGGACCTGTGTCTCCACCAAGGAGACAAGCTGGTGGCTCTGGCTGCTGCAGTGGCCCCACATCATGCTGTAGCAAAGACTCTTGCCCAGCTCAGCCCCGCCACAGATAAAGCACCCACACTCCCATCCCCATCCTCAAGCCACAGAAAGAGCAGCTCAGCAGGGTGCAGAGTGTACGAAGGACCATCACCTCTTTACACCATATTTTAGAGTGTATAGGGGAATTTTCCACTTTATCCCACACCATATATCAGGTCCACATCCTTCCTGCCCAGGAAAAGGCCTAAACTGGCCAAGCCCAAGGTGTCTGTGCAGACAGGGTGTGAAGGATCAGTGCCAGGGATCACAGAGATCTGGGAGAAGGAATCCGCCTGAACAAAGCAAGACCTGTCAAAGGTGTGCTCCTGCACCTCACCACAATTCCTACTCTTCTGCAGACTCCAGCAACATCAGGTGGAAGAGGACACGCAAGCTCTCACAGAAGCCAGGATGCACAGGTGCAGGAAGAGGCTGATGGATCAAGGGCTTTGGGCACTGAGTTTTTAATATTCATAGCTGATGCTCTTCTCCTTTTCACTTCTTGGTGCCAACCCAGCCAGGGAATTGATGCACCAAGGACCTGAGCAGGGAGGGAGTGGAAATGCCCCGATGCTAGCACCCTGCTTGGGCTGCTGCACCCTTTGCACTGTGCATGTCCAGCATAGGCAGAGCCCGATCCTGCGATAATTTAATCACATGGCTGCCCAGATCCATCTGCGGAGCCACCCCACTGCATGCTGCTGAATGTCCAAGAGTGCAGGGCTGGACTCTGTGGCTGCAGAGGGACCTTCCTCACTGCCCACTCCAAGCTGCACCCCAAAGCACAAGCCAGAATACACTGCGCTCAGCCTTCAGGGTCACCACTTACAGCCTTTTACCTCTTCCAGCATCAGCCACTGGGGTCAGATCCAGCACTCCACCTTCTGCACAGTCCAGGAAGCCAGGGCTCAGCCCTGCATCCCTCACACCGGCAACTCTCCCCAAGCACTGTGGGAATGGAGAGGAGCCAGAGGAAGCAGGAGGGAAGGAGGGAACTGGCTGCATGCAACACCCCAACCCATGAGGTCAGGGAGCACAGGGAGGTCCAGGAGGGACCAAGGGGAATGCTGAGATCAGAGCACTCTTGGAGTGATGCTCCCAAATCCTCCTCTCCAAAGAACAAAGCTGCAATCTCTCTGCAGATGCAGAATAACCGATGAGCGACGATGATTTATTTCTCTTCCCCGATAGATAAACTGGCCTCAGAAACGGCTTTGCGCTAAATTACAATTTGCATGCAGTAATATATTTAAGCAACTTTCCTTCTACTTCGTTATAAACAGGGTTTCTCTGGGGGTTCTTTCTGAGCTGGTCCCATTTCATTTATCTCCAGCACACCCAGCGCAAGCAAGCTTAATTGTTGACGTGGAAATTAAAACCATGGCAGAAAAAAAAAAAAAAAAAAAAAAAAAAAGGTGCTGGGTTTGTAGGTAGCCTGAGGAACCCCAGGTTGGAACTGAAATAATCACCCTGGCACAGGCGCTAGCTCTGGGCCTCAATAAAAATGATTAAAGACAAAACCCCACTGAAATTTCCACTCCACAGCCACGTTTGGCTTCCAGCCGCTCTCCCCCCTTGCAAAAGCACCAGGGCCAGTGCCTCGGGGAGGCTGGTGGCCACTGAGCCCTTCTCCTGCCGGGAGGGCAGGGCTCTTCTCCCGGAGAATAGTGAGCGGGTTTTTACATTCGGTTCTCTAGCTTTATGATATCACATACACTCATACAGCTAGATAACCAAAGAGAAAAACCAACCCAGATCTTTACAAAACGGGCCTTGGCTGTGCCGTGTGCCCGGGGGTGTTTCGCTCCAGTGCCGGAGCCCCCCAGGGTGGCCACGATCCATGTGCCCTTGCTGCCAATAATGAAGAAACCCCAGCAGTTTGGGTGGGAGAGCAGGAATCTACCCCGGCGCCTTGGGATCCAACATGCAACCCCAGCGCTCCCCGGTGCTCACACGAGTGCCTCTATTCAACATCTGCATCCCAAAGGAGACCCACACCCTAAAGCAGTCTCAGCCCTGCGCAGCCTCCTACAGCCCAGAGGCCATCGCAGGGCAGGATGTTCTCCCAGGATCCATCCTGTGTCCCAGGGACCTGTCTCCTTCCTGGCCCCAAATTCTCCCCCAGACCCACCCCGGAGCCTGCTCCGACTTTATAATTACTATAAATTACTGGCACGGAACTGCTGAGTCATGAGAGTGGCTGGGGAAGGGATGGGCCCAGTCAAAAGGACCCCCAGGAGGTTCCACCGCACCCCCACCCTGCCGTCCTCTTCCTCCTGCACCTGCTCCCTGTAGCTGAACTCCGCAAACCCGGGAGGGACCCCGCATATCCTTGGGGGTCCAGCCCGTGAATCTCCCGAAACGGGGGGACAGCCTCCATCCCCCAGGGATGTACCCCGTCCTTGCCTTCAGGGACTTTGCGCACCGGCCGGGAGGCTCTGGGCACCGGCCCCCCGGGCACCGGCCGGGCCGCGGCAGCGGCTGCTCCTGAGGAGCTACCCAAGCCGAAAGGCTCCGGCCGCGCGGCTGCTCGGAGGGAAACTCGGTGGAGCGGCTGCCTCCGACCCACAGCGGGGGACGAGAAGGGGACCGGGGACTAGGGGAGGGGACCCGAGGAAGAGATCCAGGGAGAGGACTCGGGGGAGGGTACCGGCGAAGGGTCTGGGAGACGGGGGTACTTGCTCGCCCCGCTGGGGTGGGTACTACCTGCAGTCGCCGTCGGCTCCGGGTTGCTGCATCCTTCCCAGACTCGCAGGGTAGGGAGGGGGCTCGGCCCGGGATGGATGCCCCCGCCTGGTGCCGCTCCTGCGTCCCGCTCCCCGGCGCCTCCGGGACCTGCCTCTAAAGTTGAGGCAGAGCCGGCGGCGGAGGAATGGCTGAAGGGCGGGGGAGGGCGGGAGGAGGGACGGGGCGGCCGGCGGGGACAAAGCCCGAGCGGCGGGGCTGGGACAGCCCGGGCGCGGGGCCGGGGCAGAGGTCACCCCCTCCCCCCCCCGAGGGACAGCGCCATTCGCCACGGCTGCCGCCGTCCCCGGGGGCTGGCCCGCCTGCTCGCCCCAGGGCTCTCCCCGGACCCAGCCTCCCGCAGCAGCCGGCCCGCCCCGTCGGGAAGGCGGCGGTGCCCCGGAGGTAACCCCGCTCTGGTAGGGCTGTGGCGGAGCCGCTCCCCCGCTTCCTGGCAAAGGTTGGGTTAAACTCGACGTGGCCGGGGCGGGGAAGAGGCCGGAGCTGCCGGACTCTCCCGTCGACGCTGCGCTGACGGGCCCCGCTTGCAAAGGGGAATATCTGCAGCTGCTCGAGAGTAAAACCGGGCTCGACCACCACCCCACCCCACCCCCCATTCCGGGTGGTAACAGGGTCCCCCGACGGGCCTGGCCTCGGCTCTGCCCCCCCGCCGAGGCGGGACCTCCGCGGCCTGGGACAAACCGGAGCGGCAGGGCAGAGCCCGGTGCGTGGGGACGAAGTCCGGCCGAGGTCCGGCTCCACGTCCCCCCCGTGCGGCCACCCAGAGCTGGTCCCGGACGGCCCTGTCCCGGTGTAAGGAGACCCCCTACGCTCTCCCGGAAACGGTGGGGCAGCAGCAGCCAGGGACGGAGGGAGGCAGCGGCCTTTCCCCGGTACCCCCAGCCGCCTCACAAGGGGAGCGCGCCGGCGGGCACAGCCGTGACCCCCGTGTGCACACACACAGGGGTGCCCGGCCACCGGTGCACACATCCGGGATCACACGCAGGTGCAAAAACCCCCACCAAAGAGAGCTTACACCGATGTGCGCACACTGACAGCCACCCTCACCCTGATGCCCGCACGACCCCGCACGCGGCCCCGTGCACACCCACGCAGAACACCCTGGCTCTCCCCAGCCTCCACCAGAGCCCCCGGCCTCCTCCCAGCCTTGCCCCGGCCTGCCGGGCTCCGCAGCCCCCCCGGGGCCGGTTCGTCGTACCTTGCTCCGGTGGAAAACGGCAGAAAACGAATCAACCAGGCTGGCTAGGCATAGCACCGGCCCGGGGCACAGCGCCGTGCCGGTGCCCCGGTTCTGGGCAGCCCCGGGTGGGCTCCGCTTCCAGCAAGGACTGGGAGCAGCGGGTCGGGGTGGGCGGCAGGTCCCGTTCCCGCTCACAGCGCTCTCGGTTACGGGGAGGAGGGACAGATTCGTCCCGGCCCCCGTTGCCCACACCCGCCCTTTTATATACTTACATCTACATATGTAATATATATATGAAAATCTGTGTCTGAAGGGCCTGGGAGCGATTGATGCACAGCGGAGCTGGAGGAGATGCCGATCCACAAGCACCGGGAGCTCCCCGGGAGTAGCGAGGCTTTCTGCCCCGCCCCGGGGACCTCCAGGACCGGGGAGCCCTTGGCAGGAGCCCCGTCCTCAGGCTGCGGCCGCGGTACCGCGGGGCGCAGGCGGAGAACGCTCCCGCCGGCAGCGGGCACGGGGCACCGTCCCCGCCGCTCTCCGTGGTGCTGAACGCCCGCCGCCGCGTCCCGGGGCCGTGCCGGGTCATGTCTCCTCCATCCTACTCTTTCCAAGCCGCCACTAATTAATTGTTATTATTGCTATTAATTATTATCGTTATCATCCCTGCGTTTCCCGTTGCTCTGGTGCACCGCGGCACGGCCAACCGTTCCGAGCGGGAAGATGGTGCCAGCGAGGCAACCGGTTGCCAAATTAACGGATCGTGTCCCCACACACCTCCGGTATCTGCTGTACGCGTTCCCTTCCGTGGGTCCGCACCGAGCGTGGGCCGAACCGGTGCCGTTACCTCCGCAACCGAGCGCCGAAATACGCTTCCTGCCCGGCCCCGGGCGGCGGCGGCCCCGGCGGGCTCGGCCCCGCTGCCGTCCACAACGCCCGGGGTATCGTCGGTCCCGGCTTCGCTCCCCCACCTTCGTGGGTTTTGCTACCGAACCCCGGATGGGCCTGGCCTCGGTCTTTCCCCAAAGGGTAAAACCCCAACAACGACCACGGCCCCAAAGCTCCTGCCGAGGGAACGAACGGGACCGGCGGAGCTTATCTGCTGCCCCGGGAGCATCCTCTGGCCCAGGCCCAGTTCGGGGAAGGGCCAGAGAGTTCTCCCCATCCGCGCCGGTCGCGCTCTCCCGCCGCCCCCGGGCCCGGTAGCCGCCGCGCAGGGCCCGGGCCGGCCGCAGTGGCCCGGTTCATCCGCGCCGGTTGCCAGTGCCCGCTCCCCACGGCTCCCTGTCCCCGAGGGGCCGCGGGGGAGGCTTAGCAACACCAACACGGAAAAGGCGGCCGCCCCACGCGTGTCCGCGGCGGGGACTCCATGGGGCCCACCCGGCCCCGTTCCTCCGCGGCATTTACTGAGCCGTCGCCCGCCTATACCCCTTGCCCCGGTGACCACGGGTTCTGGCTCTGGCCCCGGTGCCTCTTGTCCCCGTTTCTTCCCCTCGCCTACACCCTCGTGTGAATCAAATACCTTCACTACAGCAGCCATGTTGAGCTCCGGTGCGAGCACGGCGCTCGGCGCCGGAACCGCCGGCCGCCTCGGCGGGAGGCAGCGCGGCTCGGCGGCCCCAGTTCCCACCGGAGAACCGGAACCCGGCCATCCCGGCCAGCTGCCGGCCTCCCTTTCCCATCGCACCGAGGGATGCCGCGGTGTGCCCCGTAACTTCCCACCGTTACCGGTAACGCCTCTAACTGTGGGTCCCGCACCTGCCCCTGCATCCCTCCGGTAGAACCGGCCACATCTCTTTGGAAAAGAGGTTGTGGGGGTGGGGAGCCGCAGTTACCTCCGCCTCGTCCGGTGTCCCAGTCTCCCTCGGTGTCGTTTCGCCGAGACCACCTGGAGAGGGAAAGAGAGAGAACAGGCGTCAGGAGAAGCCGCCGCCATCGCTCCAACTTGGAGCAACTTTCCCGGCGAGGCTGGCAGCGGGGGCGGGGGGTGGGCGGCGCTGGAACCCCTGCCCGGTCAGCCGGGACCGGTGCCTCCGGCGGGCAGGGCGTGGGATGCCCCCCAAACCGGTCCCTTCCACCCGTGGAGTGGGGACACTCACCCAGAACCCCGGCCGTGCCCAACGGGGCCAAGCAGGGACACGGCCTCTGCTGACGGAGGAATAGAGGAGACCTTCGCGGAGGGGCAGCTCCACACCCAGTCTATCTGTCTGTCTGATTTTACCGGGCAGAAGGCGGCCCAGCTCCTCCATGCCGCGGGCACCGGAGCCTCCTCGGGCACCGGAGCATCGCACCGGGCAGCCGCCGCCACTCCCCGGGCAGCGGAGACGCTCGCCCGGCCCGGCGCCCCTCGAAGGAGGATTTTTCAGCTGTTTTGAGGTTGGTTGGGTTTGGGTTTGTTTGGGTTTTTTTTCCTTTTCCTCTTATCGAGATTTTTTTTCCTCCCTTTTTCTTTTCTTTCTCCCGCTCGTAAATTTTTTTTTTTTTTTTTTCCGCCGTTTGATTCTAACGTTGTCGCTGGGAATTATTTGCATTTAAAATACAACGACTCGTTCCCCTGCACATCGCTTCGCAGCTCAATTCAACCAGCACCAGAAAACGGAGGGCGACCCCAAGGAAAAGAGGTTCCCAAACCCCCTGCCAAATCCATCCGAATTCCTGCCCGTCTGGAAATATCGATGTCGGAGAAAACTAAAGATTTAATAGATTTCAATTATTTTCTTTCTGTGAGCGCTGACACCCAAAGGTGGTGTGGCAACAAAGAGCGGGAGGGGATTTGACGCTCGTATTTTTGGCCTTTTCCTGTGTAGAAATATTCCCCCGAAGCCCCCAATGGTTTGCAAAGATTGATCTCGCTAAAAACAATCCTATCCTGCTCCGCAAAGTGTTCCAAAAGAAAATCTAATTTTATATTTATCCCCCTGTCGCTGTTAAACCCGTCGGAGGACAGAGACACGCAGCACCTGCTGAAACTAATACGGAAGAGGGTGGCTGGAAATTAAACCACCACTTCCCCAGTCCTAACTGGGGGCAAAGCGTTTCCCCCCGCGCACGGCAGAGATTTCCCCGCTCGGGAAAATAACGGCGTGGAAATTCCCGCCTTGCCCTCTCGGGCAGAGCCAGTCTCTTCAACACAGGAACAACGCCCGTTACTTTTTCTTTTCTTTTCTTTTTTTCTTTTTTCTTTTTTTTTTTTTTTTTTTTGGGGGGGGGGGGTAATAAAACAAGGGTTTTTTTTTTTTTGCGTTTTTTTTTGTTTTGTTTTG